>JANSJX010000347.1:0-32316 GCA_026168455.1 Theocolax elegans
ACCTTGATTGCAATCATTGCAACTTAGAAGCAATCGTTTGCACCTTGAAGCATCGTTGCACATTGATGGCAATCGTTTGCACGTGATAGCAATCGTTGGCACAATTGATTGCAACCTTTTGCACCTTGATTGCAATCGTTTGCACAATGATTGCAATCGTTTGCACATTGATTGTAATCGTTTGCACATTGATTGCAATCTTTTGCACATTGATTGCATCGTTTGCACATTGATTGCAATCGTTTGCCCATTGATTGCAATCGTTGTACATTGATAGCATCGTTTGCACCTTGATTGCAATCGTTTGCACCTAGATTGCATTCGTTTGCACTTTGATTGCAATCGTTTGCACCTTGATTGCAAACCGTTTGCACATTGATTGCAATCGTTTGCACCTTGATAGCATCGTTTGCACCTTGATTGCAATCGTTTGCACCTTAAAAGCAATCGTTTGCACCTTGAAAGCTATCGTTTGCACATTGATTGCAATCGTTTGCACCTCGATGGCAATCGTTTGCACATTGATTGCAATCGTTTGCACATTGATTGTAATCGTTTGCACCTTGATAGCATCGTTTGCACCTTGATTGCAATCGTTTGCACCTTAAAAGCAATCGTTTGCACCTTAAAAGCAATCGTTTGCACCTTGATTGCAATCATTTGCAACTTAGAAGCAATCGTTTGCACCTTGAAAGCATCGTTTGCACATTGATGGCAATCGTTTGCACGTTGATAGCAATCGTTGGCACATTGATTGCAACCTTTTGCACCTTGATTGCAATCTTTTGCACATTGATTGCAATCGTTTGCCCATTGATTGCAATCGTTGTACATTGATAGCAATCGTTTGCACCTTGATTGCAATCGTTTGCACCTAGATTGCATTCGTTTGCACTTTGATTGCAATCGTTTGCACCTTGATTGCAACCGTTTGCACATTGATTGCAATCGTTTGCACCTTGATAGCATCGTTTGACACCTTGATTGCAATCGTTTGCACCTTAAAAGCAATCGTTTGCACCTCGATGGCAATCGTTTGCACATTGATTGCAATCGTTTGCACAATGATTGCAATCGTTTGCACCTTGATAGCATCGTTTGCACCTTGATTGCAATCGTTTGCACCTTTAAAGCAATCGTTTGCACCTTGAAAACAATCGTTTGCACCTTGATTGCAATCGTTTGCACCTTGATTGCAATCGTTTGCCCATTGATTGCAATCGTTTGCACATTGATTGCAATCGTTTGCACCTCGATGGCAATCGTTTGCACATTGATTGCAATCGTTGTACATTGATAGCAATCGTTTGCACCTTGATAGCATCGTTTGCACCTTGATTGCAATCGTTTGCACCTTAAAAGCAATCGTTTGCACCTTGAAAGCAATCGTTTGCACATTGATTGCAATCGTTTGCACCTCGATGGCAATCGTTTGCACCTTGAAAGCAATCGTTTGCACATTGATTGCAATCGTTTGCAAATTGATTGCAATCGTTTGCACATTGATTTCAATTGTTTGCTCCTTGATTGTAATCGTTTGCACAATGATTGCAATCGTTTGCACATTGATTGCAATCGTTTGCACCTTGATTGCAATCGTTTGCACCTTGATTGCAACCGTTTGCACATTGATTGCAATCGTTTGCACATTGATAGCATCGTTTGCACATTGATGGCAATCGTTTGCACGTTGATAGCAATCGTTGGCACATTGATTGCAATCGTTTCCACCTTGATAGCATCGCTTGCACATTGATTGCAATCGTTTGCACCTTGATTGCAATCGTTTGCACCTTGATTCCAATCGTTTGCACATTGATTGCAATCGTTTGCGCATTGATTGCAATCGTTGTACATTGATTGCAATCGTTTGCGCATTGATTGTAATCGTTGTACATTGATTGCAATCGTTTGCGCATTGATTGGAATCGTTTGCACTTTAAAAGCAATCGTTTGCGCATTGATTGGAATCGTTTGCACCTTAAAAGCAATCGTTTGCACCTTGATTGCAATCATTTGCAACTTAGAAGCAATCGTTTGCACCTTGAAAGCATCGTTTGCACATTGATGCAATCGTTTGCACGTTGATAGCAATCGTTGGCACATTGAGTGCAACCTTTTGCACCTTGATTGGCAATCGTTTGCACATTGATTGCAATCGTTTGCCCATTGATTGCAATCGTTGTACCTTGATAGCAATCGTTTGCACCTTGATTGCAATCGTTTGCACCTAGATTGCAATCGTTTGCACCATGATTGCAATCGTTTGAACATTGATTGCAATCGTTTGCACATTGATTGCAATCGTTTGCACTTTGATTGCAATCGTTTGCACCTTGATTGCAACCGTTTGCACATTGATTGCAATCGTTTGCACATTGATTGCATCGTTTGCACATTGATGGCAATCGTTTGCACAATGATTGCAATCGTTTGCACATTGATTGCAATCGTTTGAACATTGATTGCAATCGTTTGCACCTTGATTGCAATCGTTTGCACCATGATTGCAATCGTTTGAAACATGATTGACAATCGTTTGCACATTGATTGCAATCGTTTGCACATTGATTGCAATCGTCTGCACCTTGATAGCAGATTGATAGCAATCGTTTGAACATTGATTGCAATCGTTTGCACCTTGATTGCAATCGTTTGCACCTTGATTGCAATCGTTTGCACCTTGATTCCAATCGTTTGCACATTGATTGCAATCGTTTGCCCATTGATTGCAATCGTTGTACATTGATTGCAATCGTTTGCGCATTGATTGCAATCGTTGTACATTGATTGCAATCGTTTGCGCATTGATTGGAATCGTTTGCACTTTAAAAGCAATCGTTTGCGCATTGATTGGAATCGTTTGCACCTTAAAAGCAATCGTTTGCAATTAGATTGCAATCGTTTGCACATTGATTGCAATCGTCTGCACCTTGATAGCAATCGTTTGCACCTTAAAAGCAATCGTTTGCATCTTGATAGCATCGTTTGCACATTGATTGCAATCGTTGCACATGATGCAATCGTTTGCCACATTGATTGCAATCGTTTGCACATTGATTGCAATCGTTTGCATCTGATTGCAATCGTTTGCACCTTGATTGCATCGTTTGCACATTGATTGCAATCGTTTGCACCTTGATTGCAATCGTTTGCACATTGATTGCAATCGTTTGCACATTGATTGCAATCGTTTGCACCTTGATAGCATCGTTTGCACCTTGATTTCAATCGTTTGCACCTAAAAAGCAATCGTTGGCACATTGATTGCAACCTTTTGCACCTTGATTGCAATCGTTTGCACATTGATTGCAATCGTTTGCCCATTGATTGCAATCGTTTGCCCATTGATTGCAATCGTGTTGAACATTGATTGTAATCGTTTGCACCTTGATTGCAATCGTTTGCGCCTTGATTGCATCGTTTGCTACATTGATTGCAATCGTTTGCACCTTGATAGCATCGTTTGCACCTTGATTGCAATCGTTTGCACATTGATTGCAATCGTTTGCACATTGATTGCAATTGTTTGCTCCTTGATTGCAACCGTTTGCACATTGATTGCAATCGTTTGCACATTGATTGCAATCGTCTGCACCTTGATAGCAATCGTTTGCACCTTGATTGCAACCGTTTGCACATTGATTGCAATCGTTTGCGCATTGATTGCAATCGTTGTACATTGATTGCAATCGTTTGCGCATTGATTGTAATCGTTGTACATTGATTGCAATCGTTTGCGCATTGATTGGAATCGTTTGCACCTTAAAAGCAATCGGTTGCGCATTGATTGGAATCGTTTGCACCTTAAAAGCAATCGTTTGCCACCTTGATTGCAATCATTTGCAACTTAGAAGCAATCGTTTGCACCTTGAAAGCATCGTTTGCACATTGATGGCAATCGTTGCACGTTTGATAGCAATCGTTGGCACATTGATTGCAACCTTTTGCACCTTGATTGCAATCGTTTGCACAATGATTGCAATCGTTTGCACATTGATTGCAATCGTTTGCACCTTGATTGCAATCGTTTGCACCTTGATTCCAATCGTTTGCACATTGATTGCAATCGTTTGCATCTTGATTGCAATCGTTTGCACCTTGATTGCATCGTTTGCACATTGATTGCAATCGTTTGCACCTTGATTGCAATCGTTTGCACATTGATTGCAATCGTTTGCACATTGATTGCAATCGTTTGCACCTTGATAGCATCGTTTGCACCTTGATTTCAATCGTTTGCACCTAAAAGCAATCGTTGGCACATTGATTGCAACCTTTTGCACCTTGATTGCAATCGTTTGCACATTGATTGCAATCGTTTGCCCATTGATTGCAATCGGTTGCCCATTGATTGCATCGTTTGAAACATTGATTGGTAATCGTTTGCACATTGATTGCAATCGTTTGCACCTTGATTGCAATCGTTTGCACCTTGATTCCAATCGTTTGCACATTGATTGCAATCGTTTGCATCTTGATTGCAATCGTTTGCACCTTGATTGCATCGTTTGCACATTGATTGCAATCGTTTGCACCTTGATTGCAATCGTTTGCACATTGATTGCATCGTTTGCACATTGATTGCAATCGTTTGCACCTTGATAGCATCGTTTGCACCTTGATTTCAATCGTTTGCACCTAAAAAGCAATCGTTGGCACATTGATTGCAACCTTTTGCACCTTGATGCAATCGTTTGCACATTGATTGCAATCGTTTGCCCATTGATTGCAATCGTTTGCCCATTGATTGCAATCGTTTGAACATTGATTGTAATCGTTTGCACCTTGATTGCAATCGTTTGCGCCTTGATTGCATCGTTTGCACATTGATTGCAATCGTTTGCACCTTGATAGCATCGTTTGCACCTTGATTGCAATCGTTTGCACATTGATTGCATCGTTTGCACATTGATGGCAATCGTTTGCACGTTGATAGCAATCGTTTCCACCTTGATAGCATCGCTTGCACATTGATTGCAATCGTTTGCACCTTGATTGCAATCGTTTGCACCTTGATTCCATCGTTTGCACATTGATTGCAATCGTTTGCGCATTGATTGCCAATCGTTTGTACATTGATTGCAATCGTTTGCCGCATTGATTGTAATCGTTGTACATTGATTGCAATCGTTTGCGCATTGATTGGAATCGTTTGCACTTTAAAAGCAATCGTTTGCGCATTGATTGGAATCGTTTGCACCTTAAAAGCAATCGTTGCACCTTGATTGCAATCATTTGCAACTTAGAAGCAATCGTTTGCACCTGAAAGCATCGTTTGCACATTGATGGCAATCGTTTGCACGTTGATAGCAATCGTTGGCACATTGATTGCAACCTTTTGCACCTTGATTGCAATCGTTTGCACAATGATTGCAATCGTTTGCACATTGATTGCAATCGTTTGAACATTGATTGCAATCGTTTGCACCTTGATTGCAATCGTTTGCACCATGATTGCAATCGTTTGAACATTGATTGCAATCGTTTGCACATTGATTGCAATCGTTTGCACATTGATTGCAATCGTCTGCACCTTGATAGCAGATTGATTGGAATCGTGTGCACATTGATTGCAATCGTTTGCACATTGATTGCTATCGTTTGCACCTTGATTGGAATCGTGTGCACATTGATTGCAATCGTTTGCACATTGATTGCAATCGTTGTACATTGATTGCAATCGTTTGCGCATTGATTGGAATCGTTTGCACCTTAAAAGCAAACGTTTGCACCTTGATTGCAATCATTTGCAACTTAGAAGCAATCGTTTGCACCTTGAAAGCAATCGTTTGCACCTTGATTGCAATCGTTTGCACCTTGATTGCAATCGTTTGCACATTGATTGCAATCGTTTGCACATTGATTGCAATCGTTTGCACATGATTGCAATCGTTTGCACATTGATTGCAATCGCTTGAACATTGATTGCAATCGTTGGCACATTGATTGCAACCGTTTGCACATTGATTGCAATCGTCTGCACCTTGATTGCAATCGTTTGCACCTTAAAAGCATTCGTTTGCACCTGAATAGCAATCGTTTGCACATTGATTGCAACCGTTTGCACCTTGATTGCAATCGTTTGCACATTGATTGCAATCGTTTGCACCTTCATTGCAATCGTTTGCACCTTAAAAGCAATCGTTTGCACCTTGATAGTAATCGTTTGCACCTTAAAAGCAATCGTTTGCTCATTGATTGCAATATTTTGCACCTTGATTGCAATCGTTTGCACCTTAAAAGCAATCGTTTGCACCTTGATTGCAGCGTTTGCACATTGATTGCAATCGTTTGCACATTGATAGCAATCGTTTGCACATTGATTGCAACCGGTTTGCACCTTGACTGCAATCGTTTGCACATTGATTGCAATCGTTTTGCACCTTGATTGCAATCGTTTTGCACCTTAAAAGCAATCGTTTGCACCTTGATATCATCGTTTGCAACCGTAAAAGCAATCGTTGCACCTTAAAAGCATTCGTTTGCACCTAGATAGGATCGTTTGCACATTGTTTGCAATCGTTTGCACCTTGATTGCAATCGTTTGCACATTGATTGCAATCGTTGGCACCTTGATAGCATCGTTTGCCACCTTGATTGCAATCGTTTGCACCTTAAAAGCAATCGTTTGCACCTTGAAAGCAATCGTTTGCACCTTGATTGCAATCGTTTGCCCATTGATTGCAATCGTTGTACTTGATAGCAATCGTTTGAACATTGATTGCAATCGTTTGGCACATTGATTGCAACCGTTTGCACATTGATTGCAATCGTCTGCACCTTGATTGCAATCGGTTTGCACATTGATTGCAATCGTTTGCACCTTGATAGCATCGTTTGCACCTTGATTGCAATCGTTTGCACCTTAAAAGCAATCGTTGGCACATTGATTGCAAACCTTTTGCACCTTGATTGCAATCGTTGCACCTTGATAGCATCGTTTGCACCTTGATTTCAATCGTTTGCACCTTAAAAGCAATCGTTTGCCCTCGATGGCAATCGTTTGCACATTGATTGCAATCGTTTGCACATTGATTGCAATCGTTTGAACATTGATTGCAATCGTTTGCACATTGATTGCAATCGTTGTACATTGATTGCAATCGTTTGCGCATTGATTGGAATCGTTTGCACATTGATAGCATCGTTTGCACCTTGATTGCAATCGTTTGCACCTTAAAAGCAATCGTTGGCACATTGATTGCAACCTTTTGCACCTTGATTGCAATCGTTTGCACCTTGATAGCATCGTTTGCACCTTGATTTCAATCGTTTGCACCTTAAAAGCAATCGTTTGCACCTTGATATCATCGTTTGCACCGTAAAAGCAATCGTTTGCACCTTAAAAGCATTCGTTTGCACCTAGATAGGATCGTTTGCACATTGTTTGCAATCGTTTGCACCTTGATTGCAATCGTTTGCACATTGATTGCAATCGTTTGCACCTTGATAGCATCATTTGCACCTTGATTGCAATCGTTTGCAAGTTAAAAGCAATCGTTTGCACCTTGAAAGCAATCGTTTGCACCTTGATTGCAATCGTTTGCACATTGATTGCAATCGTTTGCACATTGATTGCAATCGTTGTACATTGATTGCAATCGTTTGCGCATTGATTGCAATCATTTGCAACTTAGAAGCAATCGTTTGCACCTTGAAAGCAATCGTTTGCACCTTGATTGCAATCGTTTGCACCTTGATTGCAATCGTTTGCACATTGATTGCAATCGTTTGCACATTGATTGCAATCGTTTGCACAATGATTGCAATCGTTTGCACATGATTGCAATCGTTTGAACATTGATTGCAATTGTTGGCACATTGATTGCAACAGATTGCACATTGATTGCAATCGTCTGCACCTTGATTGCAATCGTTTGCACCTTAAAAGCATTCGTTTGCACCTGAATAGCAATCGTTTGCACATTGATTGCAACCGTTTGCACCTTGATTGCAATCGTTTGCACATTGATTCCAATCGTTTGCACCTTGATTGCAATCGTTTGCACCTAAAAGCAATCGTTTGCACCTTAAAAGCAATAGTTTGCACCTGATTGGAATCGTGTGCACATTGATTGCAATCGTTTGCACCTTGATTGCAATCGTTTGCACCTTAAAAGCAATCGTTTGCACCTTGATAGTAATCTTTTGCACCTTAAAAGCAATCGTTTGCTCAGTGATTGCAATATTTTGCACCTTGATTGCAATCGTTTGCACCTTAAAAGCAATCGTTTGCACCATGATTGCAGCGTTTGCACATTGATTGCAATCGTTTGCACATTGATAGCAATCGTTTGCACATTGATTGCAACCGTTTGCACCTTGACTGCAATCGTTTGCACATTGATTGCATCGTTTGCACCTTGATTGCAATCGTTTGCACCTTAAAAGCAATCGTTTTGCACCTTCATAGCATCGTTTGCACCGTAAAAGCAATCGTTTGCACCTTGATTGCAATCGTTTGCACCTTAAAAGCATTCGTTTGCACCTAGATAGGATCGTTTGCACATTGGTTGCAATCGTTTGCACCTTGATTGCAATCGTTTGAACATTGATTGCAATCGTTTGCACCTTGATTGCAATCGTTTGCGCCTTGATTGCATCGTTTGCACATTGATTGCAATCGTTTGCACCTTGATAGCATCGTTTGCACCTTGATTGCAATCGTTTGCACATTGATTGCAATCGTTTGCACATTGATTGCAATTGTTTGCTCCTTGATTGCAACCGTTTGCACATTGATTGCAATCGTTTGCACATTGATTGCAATCGTCTGCACCTTGATAGCAATCGTTTGCACCTTGATTGCAACCGTTTGCACATTGATTGCAATCGTTTGCACATTGATTGCATCGTTTGCACATTGAGGGCAATCGTTTGCACGTTGATAGCAATCGTTTCCACCTTGATAGCATCGCTTGCACATTGATTGCAATCGTTTGCACCTTGATTGCAATCGTTGCACCTTGATTCCAATCGTTTGCACATTGATTGCAATCGTTGCGCATTGATTGCAATCGTGTACATTGATTGCAATCGTTTGCGCATTGATTGTAATCGTTGTACATTGATTGCAATCGTTTGCGCATTGATTGGAATCGTTTGCACTTTAAAAGCAATCGTTTGCGCATTGATTGGAATCGTTTGCACCTTAAAAGCAATCGTTTGCACCTTGATTGCAATCATTTGCAACTTAGAAGCAATCGTTTGCACCTTGAAAGCATCGTTTGCACATTGATGGCAATCGTTTGCACGTTGATAGCAATCGTTGGCACATTGATTGCAACCTTTTGCACCTTGATTGCAATCGTTTGCACAATGATTGCAATCGTTTGCACATTGATTGCAATCGTTTGAACATTGATTGCAATCGTTTGCACCTTGATTGCAATCGTTTGCACCATGATTGCAATCGTTTGAACATTGATTGCAATCGTTTGCACATTGATTGCAATCGTTTGCACATTGATTGCAATCGTCTGCACCTTGATAGCAGATTGATTGGAATCGTGTGCACATTGATTGCAATCGTTTGCACATTGATTGCTATCGTTTGCACCTTGATTGGAATCGTGTGCACATTGATTGCAATCGTTTGCACATTGATTGCAATCGTTGTACATTGATTGCAATCGTTTGCGCATTGATTGGAATCGTTTGCACCTTAAAAGCAAACGTTTGCACCTTGATTGCAATCATTTGCAACTTAGAAGCAATCGTTTGCACCTTGAAAGCAATCGTTTGCACCTTGATTGCAATCGTTTGCACCTTGATTGCAATCGTTTGCACATTGATTGCAATCGTTTGCACATTGATTGCAATCGTTTGCACAATGATTGCAATCGTTTGCACATTGATTGCAATCGCTTGAACATTGATTGCAATCGTTGGCACATTGATTGCAACCGATTGCACATTGATTGCAATCGTCTGCACCTTGATTGCAATCGTTTGCACCTTAAAAGCATTCGTTTGCACCTGAATAGCAATCGTTTGCACATTGATTGCAACCGTTTGCACCTTGATTGCAATCGTTTGCACATTGATTGCAATCGTTTGCACCTTGATTGCAATCGTTTGCACCTTAAAGCAATCGTTTGCACCTTGATAGTAATCGTTTGCACCTTAAAAGCAATCGTTTGCTCATTGATTGCAATATTTTGCACCTTGATTGCAATCGTTTGCACCTTAAAAGCAATCGTTTGCACCTTGATTGCAGCGTTTGCACATTGATTGCAATCGTTTGCACATTGATAGCAATCGTTTGCACATTGATTGCAACCGTTTGCACCTTGACTGCAATCGTTTGCACATTGATTGCAATCGTTTGCACCTTGATTGCAATCGTTTGCACCTTAAAAGCAATCGTTTGCACCTTGATATCATCGTTTGCACCGTAAAAGCAATCGTTTGCACCTTAAAAGCATTCGTTTGCACCTAGATAGGATCGTTTGCACATTGTTTGCAATCGTTTGCACCTTGATTGCAATCGTTTGCACATTGATTGCAATCGTTTGCACCTTGATAGCATCGTTTGCACCTTGATTGCAATCGTTTGCACCTTAAAAGCAATCGTTTGCACCTTGAAAGCAATCGTTTGCACCTTGATTGCAATCGTTTGCCCATTGATTGCAATCGTTGTACATTGATAGCAATCGTTTGAACATTGATTGCAATCGTTGGCACATTGATTGCAACCGTTTGCACATTGATTGCAATCGTCTGCACCTTGATTGCAATCGTTTGCACATTGATTGCAATCGTTTGCACCTTGATAGCATCGTTTGCACCTTGATTGCAATCGTTTGCACCTTAAAAGCAATCGTTGGCACATTGATTGCAACCTTTTGCACCTTGATTGCAATCGTTTGCACCTTGATAGCATCGTTTGCACCTTGATTTCAATCGTTTGCACCTTAAAAGCAATCGTTTGCACCTCGATGGCAATCGTTTGCACATTGATTGCAATCGTTTGCACATTGATTGCAATCGTTTGAACATTGATTGCAATCGTTTGCACATTGATTGCAATCGTTGTACATTGATTGCAATCGTTTGCGCATTGATTGGAATCGTTTGCACATTGATAGCATCGTTTGCACCTTGATTGCAATCGTTGCACCTTAAAAGCAATCGTTGGCACATTGATTGCAACCTTTGCACCTTGATTGCAATCGTTTGCACCTTGATAGCATCGTTTGCACCTTGATTTCAATCGTTTGCACCTTAAAAGCAATCGTTTGCACCTTGATATCATCGTTTGCACCGTAAAAGCAATCGTTTGCACCTTAAAAGCATTCGTTTGCACCTAGATAGGATCGTTTGCACATTGTTTGCAATCGTTGCACCTTGATTGCAATCGTTTGCACATTGATTGCAATCGTTTGCACCTTGATAGCATCATTTGCACCTTGATTGCAATCGTTTGCACCTTAAAAGCAATCGTTTGCACCTTGAACAGCAATCGTTTGCACCTTGATTGCAATCGTTTGCACATTGATTGCAATCGTTTGCACATTGATTGCAATCGTTGTACATTGATTGCAATCGTTTGCGCATTGATTGCAATCATTTGCAACTTAGAAGCAATCGTTTGCACCTTGAAAGCAATCGTTTGCACCTTGATTGCAATCGTTTGCACCTTGATTGCAATCGTTTGCACATTGATTGCAATCGTTTGCACATTGATTGCAATCGTTTGCACAATGATTGCAATCGTTTGCACATTGATTGCAATCGTTTGAACATTGATTGCAATTGTTGGCACATTGATTGCAACAGATTGCACATTGATTGCAATCGTCTGCACCTTGATTGCAATCGTTTGCACCTTAAAAGCATTCGATTGCACCTGAATAGCATCGTTTGCACATTGATTGCAACCGTTTGCACCTTGATTGCAATCGTTTGCACATTGATTCCAATCGTTTGCACCTTGATTGCAATCGTTTGCACCTAAAAGCAATCGTTTGCACCTTAAAAGCAATAGTTTGCACCTTGATTGGAATCGTGTGCACATTGATTGCAATCGTTTGCACCTTGATTGCAATCGTTTGCACCTTAAAAGCAATCGTTTGCACCTTGATAGTAATCTTTTGCACCTTAAAAGCAATCGTTTGCTCATTGATTGCAATATGTTTGCACCTTGATTGCAATCGTTTGCACCTTAAAAGCAATCGTTTGCACCATGATTGCAGCGTTTGCACATTGATTGCAATCGTTTGCACATTGATAAGCAATCGTTTGCACATTGATTGCAACCGTTTGCACCTTGACTGCAATCGTTTGCACATTGATTGCAATCGTTTGCACCTTGATTGCAATCGTTTGCACCTTAAAAGCAATCGTTTGCACCTTCATAGCATCGTTTGCAACCGTAAAAGCAATCGTTGCACCTTGATTGCAATCGTTGCACCTTAAAAGCATTCGTTTGCACCTAGATAGGATCGTGTTGCACATTGATTGCAATCGTTTGCACCTTGATTGCAATCGTTTGCACATTGATTGCATCGTTTGCACCTTGATAGCATCGTTTGCACCTTGATTGCAATCGTTTGCACCTTAAAAGCAATCGTTTGCACCTTGGAAAGCAATCGTTTGCACCTTGATTGCAATCGTTTGCCCATTGATTGCAATCGTTGTACATTGATAGCAATCGTTGAACATTGATTGCATCTTGGCACATTGATTCAACCGTTTGCACATTGATTGCAATCGGGTCGGCACCTTATTGGCAATCGTTTGCACATTGATTGCAATCGTTTGCACTTGATAGCATCGTTTTGCACCTTGATTGCAATCGTTTTGCACCTTAAAAGCATCGTTGGCACATTGATTGCAACCTTTTGCATCTTGATTGCAATCGTTGCACCTTGATAGCATCGTTTGCAACCTTGAGTTCAATCGTTTGCACCTTAAAAGCAATCAGTTGCACCTCGATGGCATCGTTTGCACATTGATTGCAATCGTTTGCACATTGATTGCAATCGGTTGAACATTGATTGCAATCGTTTGCACATTGATTGCAATCTTTGCACCTTGATAGCATCGGTTGCACCTGATTGCAATCGTTTGCACCCTAAAAGCAATCGTTTGCACCTTGAAAGCAATCGGTTGCACCTTAAAAAGCAACGTTTGCACCTTGATTGCATCATTGCACCTTAAAAGCAAACGTTTGCACCTTGATTGCAATCATTTGCAACTTAGAATCAATCGTTTGCACCTTGAAAGCAATCGTTTGCACCTTGATTGCAATCGTTGCACCTTGATTGCATCGTTTGCACACTGATTGCAATCGTTTGCACATTGATTGCAATCGTTTGCACAATGATTGGCAATCGTTTGCACATTGATTGCAATCGTTTGAACATTGATTGCAATCGTTGGCACATTGATTGCAACCGTTTGCACATTGATTGCAATCGTCTGCACCTTGATTGCAATCGTTTGCACCTTAAAAGCATTCGTTTGCACCTGAATAGCAATCGTTTGCACATTGATTGCAAGCCGTTTGCACCTTGATTGCAATCGTTTGCACATTGATTGCAATCGTTTGCACCTTGATTGCAATCGGGTTGCACCTAAAAGCAATCGTTTGCACCTTAAAAGCAATCGTTTGCACCATGATTGCAGCGTTTGCACATTGATTGCAATCGTTTGCACATTGATAGCAATCGTTTGCACATTGATTGCAACCGTTTGCACCTTGACTGCAATCGTTTGCACATTGATTGCAATCGTTTGCACCTTAAAAGCAATCGTTTGCACCTTGATAGCATCGTTTGCACCTTAAAAGCAATCGTTTGCACCTTGATTGCAATCGTTTGCACCTTAAAAGCATTCGTTTGCACCTAGATAGCATCGTTTGCACATTGATTGCAATCGTTTGCACCTTGATTGCAATCGTTTGCACCTTGATTGCAATCGTTTGAACCATGATAGCAATCGTTACACCTTAAAAGCAATCGTTTACACCTTAAAAGCAATCGTTTGCACTTAGATTGCAATCGTTTGCACCTTGATAGCAATCGTTTGCACAATGATTGCAATCGTTTGCACATTGATTGCAATCGTTTGAACATTGATTGCAATCGTTTGCACCTTGATTGCAATCGTTTGCACCTTGATTGCAATCGTTTGCACCTTGATTCCAATCGTTTGCAATTAGATTGCAATCGTTTGCACATTGATTGCAATCGTCTGCACCTTGATAGCAATCGTTTGCACCTTGATAGCATCGTTTGCACCTTGATTTCAATCGTTTGCACCTTAAAAGCAATCGTTGGCACATTGATTGCAATCGTTGGCACATTGATTGCAATCGTTTGCACCTCGATGGCAATCGTTTGCACATTGATTGCAATCGTTGTTCATTGATAGCAATCGTTTGCACCTTGATTGCAATCGTTTGCACCTTGATTGCAATCGTTTGCACTTTGATTGCAATCGTTTGCACCATGATAGCAATCGTTTACACCTTAAAAGCAATCGTTTGCAATTAGATTGCAATCGTTTGCACATTGATTGCAATCGTCTGCACCTTGATAGCAATCGTTTGCACCTTAAAAGCAATCGTTTGCATCTTGATAGCATCGTTTGCACATTGATTGCAATCGTTTGCACATTGATTGCAATCGTTTGCACATTGATTGCAATCGTTTGCACCTTGATAGCTCGTTTGCACTTGATTTTCAATCGTTTGCACCTTAAAAGCATCGTTGGCACATTGATTGCAAATCGTTTGCACCTTGAAAGCAATCGTTTGCACATTGATTGCAATCGTTTGCACCTGATAGCATCGTTTGCACCTTGATTGCAATCGCTTCACATTGATTGCAATCGTTTGCACATTGATTGCAATGTTTGCTCTTGATTGCAACCGTTTGCACGTTGATTGCAATCGTTTGCACATTGATTGCAATCGTTTGCACATTGATTGCAATCGTTTGCACATTGATTGCAATCGTTTGCACCTTGACATCGTTTGCACCTTGATTTCAATCGTTTGCACCTTAAAAGCAATCGTTTGCACCTCGATGGCAATCGTTTGCACATTGATTGCAATCGTTTGCACATTGATTGCAATCGTTTGAACATTGATTGCAATCGTTTGCACATTGATTACAATCGTTTGCACCTTGATAGCATCGTTTGCACCTTGATTGCAATCGTTTGCACCTGAAAAGCAACGTTTGCACCTTGAAGCAATCGTTTGCACTTGAAAGCAAACGTTTGCACCTTGATTGCAATCATTTGCAACTTAGAAGCAATCGTTTGCACCTTGAAAGCAATCGTTTGCACCTTGATTGCAATCGTTTGCACCTTGATTGCAATCGTTTGCACATTGATTGCAATCGTTTGCACATTGATTGCAATCGTTTGCACAATGATTGCAATCGTTTGCACATTGATTGCAATCGTTTGAACATTGATTGCAATCGTTGGCACATTGATTGCAACCGTTTGCACATTGATGGCAATCGTGCACCTGATTGCAATCGTTTGCACCTTAAAAGCTTCGTTTGCACCTGAATAGCAATCGTTTGCACATTGATTGCAAACCGTTTGCACCTTGATTGCAATCGTTGCACATTGATTGCAATCGTTTGCACCTTAAAAAGCTATCGTTTGCACCTTAAAGCAATCGTTTGCACCTTGATTGCAATCGTTTGCACCTTAAAAGCAATTCGTTTGCACCTATATACATCGTTTGACATTGATTGCAATCGTTTGCACCTTGATTGCAATCGTTTGCACCTTGATTGCAATCGTTTGCCTTGATTGCAATCGTTTGCACCATGATAGCAATCGTTTGCACAATGATTGCAATCGTTTGCACATTGATTGCAATCTTTGAACATTGATTACAAACGTTTGCGCATTGATGGAATCGTTTGCACTTAAAAGCAATCGTTTGCGCATTGATTGGAATCGTTTGCACCTTAAAAGCAATCGTTTGCACCTTGATTGCAATCATTTGCAACTTAGAAGCAATCGTTTGCACCTTGATTGCAATCATTTGCACATTGATTGCAATCGTTTCCACCTTGATGCATCGCTGCACATTGATTGCAATCGTTTGCACATTGATTGCCAATCGTTTGCCAATTGTTGCAATCGTTTGCACCTTGATTGCAACGTTTAACATTGATTGCAATCTTTGCACCTTAAAAGCAATTGTTTGTACCTTGATTGCAATCGTTTGCACCTTGATTGCATCATTTGCACATTGATTGCAATCGTTTCCACCTTGATAGCATCGCTTGCACATTGATTGCAATCGTTTGCACCTTGATTGCAATCGTTGCACCTTAAAGCAACGTTTGCACCTTGACAGCAATCGTTTGCACATTGATTGCAACCGTTTGCACCTTGATTGCAATAGTTTGCACATTGATTGCAATCGTTTGCACCTTGATTGCAATCGTTTGCACCTTGATTGCATCGTTTGCAATTGATTGCAATCGTTTGCCACCTTGATAGCATCGTTTGCACATTGATGCAATCGTTTGCACCTTGATTGCAATCGTTTGCACCTTAAAAGCATCATTTGCACCTTGATGCATCGTTTGCACATTGATGCAATCGTTTGCACCTGATAGCATCGTTGCACTTGATTGCAAACGTTTGCACATTGATTGAAACGTTTGCACATTGATTGCAATCGTTGGCACATTGATTGCAATTGTTTGCTCCTTGATTGCAACCGTTTGCACGTTGATTGCAATCGTTTGCACATTGATGCAATCGTTTGCACCTTAAAGCAATCGTTTGCACCTTGAAAGCATCGTTGGCACACTTGATTGCAATCGTTTGCACCTCGATGGCAATCGTTTGCACATTGATTGCAATCGTTGTACATTGATAGCAATCGTTTGCACCTTAAAAGCAATCGTTTGCACATTGATTGCAATCGTTTGAACATTGATTGCAAAGTTTGCACCTTGATTGCATCGTTGACCTTGATTGCAATCGTTTGCACCTTGATTCCAATCGTTTGCACATTGATTGCAATCGTTGCGCATTGATTGCAATCGTTGTACATTGATTGCAATCGTTGCACATTGATGCAATCGTTGTACATTGATTGCAATCGTTTGCACCTTGATTGCAATCGTTTGCACCTTGATTCCAATCGTTTGCACATTGATTGCAATCGTTTGCGCATTGATTGCAATCGTTGTACATTGATTGCAATCGTTTGCGCATTGATTGCAATCGTTGTACATTGATTGCTATCGTTTGCGCATTGATTGGAATGTTTGCACTTAAAAGCAATCGTTGCGCATTGATTGGAATCGTATTGCACCTTAAAAGCAATCGTTTGCACCTGATTGCAATCATTTGCAACTTAGAAGCAATCGTTTGCACCTTGATTGCAATCATTTGCACATTGATTGCAATCGTTTCCACCTTGATAGCATCGCTTGCACATTGATTGCAATCGTTTGCACATTGATTGCAATCGTTTGCACATTGTTTGCAATCGTTTGCACCTTGATTGCAATCGTTTGCACATTGATTGCAATCTTTGCACCTTAAAAGCAAGTGTTTTGTACCTTGATTGCAATCGTTGCACCTTGATGATCATTTGCACATTGATTGCAATCGTTTCCACCTTGATAGCATCGCTTGCACATTGATTGCAATCGTTTGCACCTTGATTGCAATCGTTTGCACCTTAAAAGCAATCGTTTGCACCTTGACAGCAATCGTTTGCACATTGATTGCAACCGTTTGCACCTGATTGCATAGTTTGCACATTGATTGCAATCGTTTGCACCTTGATGCAATCGTTTGCACCTTGATTGCATAGTTTCGACACATTGATTGCAATCGTTTGCATGATAGCATCGTTGCCACATTGATTGCAATCGTTTGCACCTTGATTGCAATCGTTTGCACCTTAAAAGCAATCATTTGCACTTGATTGCCATCGTTTGACATTGTTGCAATCGTTTGCACCTTGATAGCATCGTTTGCACCTTGATTGCAAACGTTTGCACATTGATTGCAAACGTTTGCACATTGATTGCAATCGTTTGCACATTGATTGCAATTGTTTGCTCCTTGATTGCAACCGTTTGCACGTTGATTGCAATCGTTTGCACATTGATTGCAATCGTTTGCACCTTAAAAGCAATCGTTTGCACCTTGAAAGCAATCGTTGGCACATTGATTGCAATCGTTTGCACCTCGATGGCAATCGTTTGCACATTGATTGCAATCGTTGTACATTGATAGCAATCGTTTGCACCTTAAAAGCAATCGTTTGCACCTTGATTGCAATCGTTTGCACCTTAAAAGCAATCGTTTGCACCTTGAAAGCAATCGTTTGCACCTTGATTGCAATCGTTTGAACATTGATTGCAATCGTTTGCACATTGATTGCAATCGTTTGCACCTTGATAGCGTCGTTTGCACCTTGATTGCAATCGTTTGCACCTTAAAAGCAATCGTTTGCACCTTAAAAGCAATCGTTTGCACCTTGACAGCAATCGTTTGCACATTGATTGCAACCGTTTGCACCTTGATTGCAATCGTTTGCACTTGATTGCAATCGTCTGCCCTTGATAGCATCGTTTGCACCTTGATAGCATCGTTTGCACCTTGATTCAATCGTTTGCACCTTAAAAGCAATCGTTGGACATTGATTGCAATCGTTGGCAATTGAATGCAATCGTTTGCACCTCGATGGCAATCGTTTGCACATTGATGCAATCGTGTCATTGATAGCAATCGTTTGCACCTTGATTGCAATCGTTTGCACCTTGATTGCAATCGTTTGCACTTTGATTGCAATCGTTTGCACCATGATAGCAATCGTTTACACCTTAAAAGCAATCGTTTGCAATTAGATTGCAATCGTTTGCACATTGATTGCAATCGTCTGCACCTTGATAGCAATCGTTAGCCCTAAAAGCAATCGTTTGCATCTTGATAGCATCGTTTGCCACATTGATTGCAATCGTTTGCACATTGATTGCAATCGTTTGCACATTGATTGCCAATCGTTTGAACATTGATTGCAATCGTTTGCACATTGATTGCAATCGTTTGCACCTTGATAGCATCGTTTGCACCTTGATTGCAATCGTTTGCACCTTAAAAGCAATCGTTTGCACCTTGAAAGCAATCGTTTGCACCTTGAAAGCAAACGTTTGCACCTTGATTGCAATCATTTGCAACTTAGAAGCAATCGTTTGCACCTTGAAAGCAAGTTTGCACCTTGATTGCAATCGTTTGCACCTGATTGCAATCGTTTGCACATTGATTGCAATCGTTTGCACATTGATTGCAATCGTTTGCACAATGATTGCAATCGTTTGCACATTGATTGCCATCGTTTGAACATTGATTGCAATCGTTGGCACATTGATTGCAACCGTTTGCACATTGATGGCAATCGTCTGCACCTTGATTGCAATCGTTTGCACCTTAAAAGCATTCGTTTGCACCTGAATAGCAATCGTTTGCACATTGATTGCAACCGTTTGCACCTTGATTGCAATCGTTTGCACATTGATTGCAATCGTTTGCACCTTAAAAGCTATCGTTTGCACCTTAAAGCAATCGTTGCACCTGATTGCAATCGTTTGCACACTTAAAAGCATTCGTTTGCACCTAGATAGCATCGTTTGCACATTGATTGCAATCGTTTGCACCTTGATTGCAATCGTTTGCACCTTGATTGCAATCGTTTGCACTTTGATTGCAATCGTTTGCACCATGATAGCAATCGTTTGCACAATGATTGCAATCGTTTGCACATTGATTGCAATCGTTTGAACATTGATTACAAACGTTTGCACCTTGATTGCAATCGTTTGCACCTTGATTGCAATCGTTTGCACCTTGATTCCAATCGTTTGCACATTGATTGCAATCTTTGCACCTTAAAAGCATTCGTTTGCACCTAGATAGCATCGTTTGCACATTGATTGCAATCGTTTGCACCTTGATTGCAATCGTTTGCACATTGATTGCAATCGTTTGCACCTTAAAAGCTATCGTTTGCACCTTAAAAGCTATCGTTTGCACCTTAAAAGCAATCGTTTGCACCTTGATTGCAATCGTTTGCACCTTAAAAGCATTCGTTTGCACCTAGATAGCATCGTTTGCACATTGATTGCAATCGTTTGCACATTGATTGCAACCGTTTGCACCTTGATTGCAATCGTTTGCACATTGATTGCAATCGTTTGCACCTTAAAAGCTATCGTTTGCACCTTAAAAGCAATCGTTTGCACCTTGATTGCAATCGTTTGCACCTTAAAAGCATTCGTTTGCACCTAGATAGCATCGTTTGCACATTGATTGCAACCGTTTGCCCTGATTGCAATCGTTTGCACATGATTGCAATCGTTTGCACCTTAAAAGCTATCGTTTGCACCTTAAAAGCAATCGTTTGCACTTGATTGCAATCGTTTGCACCTTAAAAGCATTCGTTGCACCTAGATAGCATCGTTTGCACATTGATTGCAATCGTTTGCACCTTGATTGCAATCGTTTGCGCATTGATTGCAATCGTTGTACATTGATTGCAATCGTTTGCACATTGATTGCAATCGTTGTACATTGATTGCAATCGTTTGCACCTTGATTGCAATCGTTTGCACCTTGATTCCAATCGTTTGCACATTGATTGCAATCGTTTGCGCATTGATTGCAATCGTTGTACATTGATTGCAATCGTTTGCGCATTGATTGCAATCGTTGTACATTGATTGCAATGACGTTTGCGCATGATGGAATCGTTTGCACTTTAAAAGCAATCGTTTGCGCATTGATTGGAATCGTTTGCACCTTAAAAGCAATCGTTTGCACCTTGATTGCAATCATTTGCAACTTAGAAGCAATCGTTTGCACCTTGATTGCAATCGTTTGCACCTTGATTGCATCATTTGCACATTGATTGCAATCGTTTCCACCTTGATAGCATCGCTTGCACATTGATTGCAATCGTTTGCACATTGATTGCAATCGTTTGCACATTGTTTGCAATCGTTTGCACCTTGATTGCAATCGTTTGCACATTGATTGCAATCTTTGCACCTTAAAAGCAATTGTTTGTACCTTGATTGCAATCGTTTGCACCTTAAAAGCAATCATTTGCACCTTGATGGCAATCGTTTGCACCTTGATTGCAATCATTTGCACATTGATTGCAATCGTTTCCACCTTGATAGCATCGCTTGCACATTGATTGCAATCGTTTGCACCTTGATTGCAATCGTTTGCACCTTAAAAGCAATCGTTTGCACCTTGACAGCAATCGTTTGTACATTGATTGCAACCGTTTGCACCTTGATTGCAATAGTTTGCACATTGTTTGCAATCGTTTGCACCTTGATTGCAATCGTTTGCACCTTGATTGCATCATTTGCACATTGATTGCAATCGTTTGCACCTTGATAGCATCGTTTGCACCTTAAAAGCAATCATTTGCACCTTGATGGCAATCGTTTGCACCTTGATTGCAATCGTTTGCACATTGATTGCAATCGTTTGCATCTTGATTGCAATCGTCTGCACCTTGATTGCATCGTTTGCACATTGATTGCAATCGTTTGCACCTTGATAGCATCGTTTGCACCTTGATTGCAAACGTTTGCACATTGATTGCAAACGTTTGCACATTGATTGCAATCGTTTGCACCTTGATAGCATCGTTTGCACATTGATTGCAATCGTTTGCACATTGTTTGCAATCGTTTGCACCTTGATTGCAATCGTTTGCACATTGATTGCAATCTTTGCACCTTAAAAGCAATCGTTTGCACATTGATTGCAACCGTTTGCACCTTGATTGCAATCGTTTGCACATTGATTGCAATCGTCTGCACCTTGATTGCAATCGTTTGCACCTAAAAGCAATCGTTTGCACCTTAAAAGCAATAGTTTGCACCTTGATTGGAATCGTGTGCACCTTAAAAGCAATCGTTTGCACCTTGATAGCATCGTTTGCACCGTAAAAGCAATCGTTTGCACCTTAAAAGCATTCGTTTGCACCTAGATAGGATCGTTTGCACATTGTTTGCAATCGTTTGCACCTTGGATTGCAATCGTTTGCACATTGATTGCAACGTTTGCACCTTGATAGCATCGTTTGCACCTTGATTGCAATCGTTTGCACCTTAAAAGCAATCGTTTGCACCTTGAAAGCAATCGTTTGCACCTTGATTGCAATCGTTTGCCCATTGATTGCAATCGTTGTACATTGATAGCAATCGTTTGAACATTGATTGCAATCGTTGGCACATTGATTGCAACCGTTTGCACATTGATTGCAATCGTCTGCACCTTGATTGCAATCGTTTGCACATTGATTGCAATCGTTTGCACCTTGATAGCATCGTTTGCACCTTGATTGCAATCGTTTGCACCTTAAAAGCAATCGTTGGCACATTGATTGCAATCGTTTGCACCTTGATTGCAATCGTTTGCACCTTGATTGCAATCGTTTGCACCTTGATTCCAATCGTTTGCAATTAGATTGCAATCGTTTGCACATTGATTGCAATCGTCTGCACCTTGATAGCAATCGTTGCAACCTTGATAGCATCGTTTGCACCTTGATTTCAATCGTTTGCACCTTAAAAGCAATCGTTGGCACATTGCTTGCAATCGTTGGCACATTGATAGCAATCGTTTGCACCTTGATTGCAATCGTTTGCACCTTGAGCACAATCGTTGCACATTGATTGCAATCGTTTGCACCTTGATAGCGTCGTTTGCACCTTGATTGCAATCGTTTGCACCTTAAAAGCAATCGTTTGCACCTTGAAAGCAATCGTTTGCACCTTAAAAGCAACGTTTGCACCTTGATTGCCAATTTGCAACTTAGAAGCAATCGTTTGCACCTTGAAAGCAATCGTTTGCACCTGATTGCAATCGTTTGCACCTTGATTGCAATCGTTTGCACCTTGATTGCAATCGTTTGCACCTGATCAATCGTTTGCACCTGAAAGCAATCGTTTGCACATTGATTGCAATCGTTTGCTCCTTGATTGCAACCGTTTGGACGTTGATTGCAATCGTTTGCACATTGATTGCAATCGTTTGCACATTGATTGCAATCGTTTGCACCTTGATAGCATCGTTTGCACCTTGATTTCAATCGTTGCACCTTAAAAGCAATCGTTTGCACCTCGATGGCAATCGTTGTACATTGATAGCAATCGTTTGCACCTTGATTGCAATCGTTTGCACCTTGATTGCAATCGTTTGCACTTGATTGCAATCGTTTGCACCATGATAGCAATCGTTTACACCTTAAAAGCAATCGTTTGCAATTAGATTGCAATCGTTTGCACATTGATTGCAATCGTCTGCACCTTGATAGCAATCGTTGCACCTTAAAAGCAATCGTTTGCATCTTGATAGCATCGTTTGCACATTGATTGCAATCGTTGCACTTGATTGCAATCGTTTGCATCTTGATTGCAATCGTTGCACCTAGATGGCATCGTTTGCACATTGATTGCAATCGTTTGCACCTTGATAGCATCGTTTGCACCTTGATTGCAATCGTTTGCACATTGATTGCAATCGTTTGCACATTGATTGCAATTGTTTGCTCCTTGATTGCAACCGTTTGCACCTTGATTGCAATCGTTTGCACATTGATTGCAATCGTTTGCACATGATTGCATCGTTTTGCACCTTGATAGCTCGTTTGCACATTGATTGCAATCGTTTGCATCTTGATAACATCGTTTGCACATTGATTGCAATCGTTTGCACATTGCCAACCGTTGCACATTGATTGCAATCGTTGCGCATTGATTGCAAGCGTTTGTACATTGATTGCAATCGTTTGCGCATTGATTGGAATCGTTTGCACCTTAAAAGCAAACGTTTGCACCTTGATTGCAATCATTTGCAACTTAGAAGCAAGCGTTTGCACCTTGAAAGCAATCGTTTGCACCTTGATTGCAATCGTTTGCACTTTGATTGCAATCATTTGCACATACATTGCTTTCGTTTGCACCTTAATTGCATCGTTTGCACCTTGATTGCAAACGTTTGCACCTTAAAAGCAATCGTTTCACCTTGATAGCATCATTTGCACATTGATTGCAATCGTTTGCACGTTGATAGCAAACGTTGGCACATTGATTGCAACCTTTTTCACATTAAATGTAATTGTTTGCACATTGATTGCAATCGTTTGCACCTTGATTGCAATCGTTTGCACATTGATTGCTATCGTTTGCACCTTAAAAGCAATCGTTTGCACCTTGATTGCAATCGTTTGCACATTAATTGCAATCGTTTGTACATTGATTGCAATCGTTTGCACCATGATTGCAATTGTTTGCTCCTTGATTGCAATCGTTTGCACATTAATGCAATCGTTTGCACATTGATTGCAACCTTTTTCACATTAATTGTAATTGTTTGCACATTGATTGCAATCGTTTGCACATTGATTGCAATAGTCTGAACCTTGATTGCAATCGATTGCACCTTGATTGCATCGTTTGCACATTGATTGCAATTGTTTGCTCCTTGATTGCAATCGTTTGCACATTGATTGCTATCGTTTGCACCTTAAAAGCAATCGTTTGCACCTTGATTGCAATCGTTTGCACCTGATTGCAAACGTTGCACCTTAAAAGCAATCGTTTTCACCTTGATAGCATCATTTGCACATTGATTGCAATCGTTTGCAACGTTGATAGCAATCGTGGCACATAGATTGCAATCGTTTGCACCTTGATTGCAAACGTTTGCACCTTAAAAGCAATCGTTTTCACCTTGATAGCATCATTTGCACATTGATTGCAATCGTTTGCACGTTGATAGCAATCGTTGGCACATTGATTGCAAACCTTTTTCACATTAATTGTAATTGTTTGCACATTGATTGCAATCGTTTGCACATTGATTGCAATAGTCTGAACCTTGATTGCAATCGATTGCACCTTGATTGCATCGTTTGCACATTGATTGCAATTGTTTGCTCCTTGATTGCAATCGTTTGCACATTGATTGCAATCGTTTGCACATTGATTGCTATCGTTTGCACCTTAAACAGCAATCGTTTGCACCTTGATTGCAATCATTGCACATTGATTGCAATCGTTTGCACATTGATTGGAATCGTTTGCACCATGATTGCAATTGTTTGCCCTTGATTGCAATCGTTTGTACATTGATTGCTATCGTTTGCACCTTAAAAGCAATCGTTTGCACCTTGATTGCAATCGTTTGCACATTAATTGCAATCGTTTGCACCATGATTGCAATTGTTTGCTCCTTGATTGCATCGTTTGCACCTTGATTGCATCGTTTGCACCTTGATAGCATCGTTTGCACATTGTTTGCGATCGTTTGCACCTTGATTGCAATCGTTTGCACTTGATTGCTATCGTTGCACCTTAAAAAGCAATCGTTTGCACCTTGATTGCAATCGTTGCACATTAATTGCAATCGTTTGCACATTGATTGCAATCGTTTGCTCCTTGATTACAATCGTTTGCACCTTAAAAGCAATCGTTTGCACCTTGATAGCATCGTTTGCACCTTAAAAACAACGTTTGCACCTTAATAGCATCGTTTGCACATTGATTGCAATCACTTGCACCTTGATAGCATCGTTTGCACATTGTTTGCGATCGTTTGCACCTTGATTGCAATCGTTTGCACATGATTGCTATCGTTTGCACATTAAAAGCAATCATTTGCACCTTGTTGCAATCATTGCACATTGATTGCATTCGTTTGCACCTTGATAGCATCGTTTGCCCTTGATTGCATTCGTTTGCACCTTGATAGCATCGTTTGCACATTGATGCAATCGTTTGCACCTTGATTGCAATCGTGTGCACATTGATTGCAATCGTTTGCACATTGATTGCTATCGTTTGCACCTTAAAGCAATCGTTTGCACCTTGATTGCAATCGTTTTGCACATTAATTGCAATCGTTTGCACATTAATTGCAATCGTTTGCACAATGATTGCAATCGTTGCACCATGATTGCTATCGTTTGCACCTTGATTGCAATCGTTTGTACATTGATTGCAATCGTTTGCCCCTTGATTGCAATCGTTTGTACATTGATTGCAATCGTTTGCACCATGATTGCTATCGTTTGCACCTTGATTGCAATCGTTTGCACCTTGATAGCATCGTTATCACATTGATAGCAATCGTTTGCACCTTGATAGCATCGTTTGCACCTTAAAAGCAATCGTTAGCACCTTAATAGCATCGTTTGCACATTGTTGCAATCACTTGCACCTTGATAGCATCGTTTGCACATTGTTTGCGATCGTTTGCACCTTGATTGCAATCGTTTGCACATTGATTGCTATCGTTTGCACATTAAAAGCAATCATTTGCACCTTGATTGCAATCATTTGCACATTGATTGCATTCGTTTGCACCTTGATAGCATCGTTTGCACCTTGATTGCATTCGTTTGCACCTTGATAGCATCGTTTGCACATTGATTGCAATCGTTTGCACCTTGATTGCAATCGTTGCACATTGATTGCAATCGTTTGCACATTGATTGCTATCGTTTGCACCTTAAAGCAATCGTTTGCACCTTGATTGCAATCGTTTGCACATTAATTGCAATCGTTTGCACATTAATTGCAATCGTTTGCACAATGATTGCAATCGTTTGCACCATGATTGCTATCGTTTGCACCTTGATTGCAATCGTTTGTACATTGATTGCAATCGTTTGCCCCTTGATTGCAATCGTTGTACATTGATTGCAATCGTTTGCACCATGATTGCTATCGTTTGCACCTTGATTGCAATCGTTTGCACCTTGATAGCATCGTTATCACATTGATAGCAATCGTTTGCACCTTGATAGCATCGTTTGCACCTTAAAAGCAATCGTTAGCACCTAGATAGCATCGTTTGCACATTGATTGCAATCGTTTGCACCTTGATTGGAATCGTGTGCACATTGATTGCAATCGTTTGCAAATTGATTGCAATCGTTTGCACCTTAAAAGCAATCGTTTGCACCTTGATAGCATCGTTTGCACCTTAAAAACAATCGTTTGCACCTTAATAGCATCGTTTGCACATTGATTGCAATCACTTGCACCTTGATTGCTATCGTTTGCACCTTAATTGCAATCGTTTGTATCTTAAAAGCAATCGTTTGCACATTGATTGTAATCGTTTGCACCTTGATTGCTATCGTTTGCACCTTGATTGCAATCGTTTGCACATTGATTGCAATCGTTTGCACATTGATTGCAATTGTTTGCTCCTTGATTGCAAACGTTTGCACAATGATTGCAGTCGTTTGCACATTGATTGCAATCGTTTGCACCTTACAAGCAATCGTTTGCACCATGATTGCAACCGTTTGCACATTGATTGCAATCGTTTCACATTGATTGCAATCGTTTGCACATTGATAGCAATCGTTTGCACCTTGATTGCAATCGTTTGCACCATAAAGCAATCGTTTGCACCTTGATTGCAATCGTTTGCACCTTGATTTTAATCTTTTGCCCCATAAAGCAATCGTTTGCACCTTGATTGCAATCGTTTGCACCTTGATTGCAATCGTTTGCACCTTGATTGCAATCGTTTGATATTTTATGTTATTTCGATTGCTGAACCAATCGTGTCGCTTAAAACAATTATTATTTGATACTACAATTTATTTATAATAATTATTCGTTGCATTGCATTTTTTTGCAATATTCGCGGTTTGAAATGCAATTTATTAACAATAATTCATGTTTAAAACGACAACAATTTTTAATTAAATCTGCATTTATTTATAATAATTCTTATTTCGATTATTAATTATTGATGTTATATTAAAAAACCTTGTGTATATTTTATTCTATAATGTGTTAATGTGTTCGCCGTACACTTGTATATTCAATCAAAATTAATCGTTATTCGACTTAAATAATTTTATACAATTGTTAATAAAACAGTGTAATTTTATGTGTTTTTACCCATTAAAAGCTGTAAGAATTTAGTTACACGTGTTCATTTAAAGGAAAGCAGCATATTAATTTAATAAATAATGCATGATTAATACGAAAAAAACATATATTATTTTATTTATCCCACATTATATCCTAATCTCTACTCTCAAAATAACTTCGCTTGCTGCTCCCGGAGACGTAAGGCTAGTCCTTGTCAAACAAGAGCGAAAGGAACGCGAATGGTTTATTAACCATTTGCCATGTTGTAATATTTTTTATAGTGATTGGTGCAAGTCTGGACGTGACAGATTGTATTAATTATTATAATAAATTTGGTGTGCATCGGCCGGGAAACTCACATTTTTGAGAAAAAAAAGAGATTAAAGGAATAATGTGCTTAGAAATAAAATGTCAGGTTCGCCTAAAAATACTGATTGTTATGTAAATAAACAAAGAAACACGAGTTTAGAATTTTGTATGAATGATACGTTATTAAATTTATACAAAGAAAAAGTTCAGACTCTCGATACCCCGATTTAACTAAAACTCCTATGGAAACAGAGCAAAATTTGACAAAGGAAATAAATTATTTAAAGGATAGACTAGAAAAAAGTGCAGCAAATATGTCATTATCTATAAAAATACCTCGCGATTTTGAATATAGAGACCCTTTTTTTCCAACTGATCTTTCTATTTCCGAAGTTAGTGAAGACGAACAGGAAGACACAATAATTACTCCCACGCGCGTAAAACATTTTAGTTTAAAACCCGCAGTTTTGAATTACGAGGAACAAAAAGAACTTATGGCGAATAGTCCTGTAAATTTTAGTACGCCAGCCCCAATTTATCGTCCATATGAACCATTGATTTTAACACCGGATAACGTTAAGCTCGGTAAGAAAACGGCTCGCGACTGAAGTAAAAAAAGAGTTGTTAGATTCTTATCTCGAGAACCTAAAATCATAGAAAGTTTACAAGAAAGTGTAAAAAAAGGGACAACTTTCCAAGATATCATAAATAAGATTAAAGGCGCGTTAAATATTTTTTCCGCACCGATCGAAAAAGAGACTGAGGAAGCAAAGGCACTAGTGACAGACACGGCGAAAGTACTCGACGAAAAACTAATTCAAAGCGCGACAGATTTTACATTTCCCTTCGATAATCAATTAATTAAAAGATCACCCGAACAAGCAAACTCTTCTAAGATTAAAGACGGATTATTTAAAATTAATTAGACGAATTAAGAACAAGCACCGGAAACCAAAAAAAACTAGATAGGAGTGAAGTTAAAAAACAAATTAATAATAAAACAATGACGTCTCAAATTCGAGGTTTATCGCTAAAGGACGCTCTAGATTTAATACCGCGGTTTAACGGTCATAATATAAATTTATCGCAATTTTGGACGGATGCAACGAAGCAAAAGAAATTTTACCGTTGGAGTACGAAAAAGAATTAACAAAACTTATTGAATGCGTTTATATGAGGAAGCTTTAACTTGTGCGCGCGGAGAAAATTTTAATTCTATCAAAGAGATATCCGATTTTTCGAAAACACCTTCGGATCGATAAAAACATATACGAGTGGACGGGAGAACTTGCTAAATTAAAACAGAAAAACAATGAGACAGTCGTTGCTTATTTTAATCGGTTACAAGAAATAAAAAATGAAATAGTCAAGCGGCCGACGAGAGGGACGAGTCGCGATAGCAGATCATTTCATGCTTGAGCTAAGGCGAGATTGTTTAAAATTCTTTTTAAAAGGGCTTCGTTGGGAATTTCGCGCGCGTTTAGGGACTCCAAGTTCTATAAAACAAGCTCTTGAACAAGCGCTCGAGGTGGAGCGCGAGTTCGCTTGTAGCATCTTGGACGAGGAGACGCCGAGCCGAGAAGAGGCTCGTTTTCGTTCAACTCGAGAAACGCGTAAAGTAAACTATATTTCTAATAACTCTCCGTTTGTATGTCAATATTGTTCTAAGACTGGTCATAGAGCCATAAATTATTTCAAATTAGCACGAAGTTTGCGGAAATATTTTCCGATAATAACAACCGACGCAATCCCATAAACAGTTCATATAGCCCACAAAATCGCTCGAATAACAATCGTAATTATAATGGACCGAATTCATTTTGGTGGTTGGAACGAGTATCAAAATCAGACGGAATTTTTACCAAATAGGGACAGAGATAAAAATGATTCCTTGTTCGTTATAATAATAAAAATATTTGGTTTGCGCGAGCCGGTTTATCAACTTCCCAAGAATCACGATATATAATAACGAATCGAATAATAATATAAGATCGCCAGTTACTGTTTCCATTGCGGAAAACTTGGTCACATAAAGCGCGATTGTTATAAGTTACAAAGAGAAATAAGAGAGAAATCAATACCAGGGAAACACCGATACTCTCTCTCCGAGGAGGGTCAAAAAAGAGGCTACGAATCAAATTCCGAAATACGAATGGATTACGAAATCGAGGAGGGCGATAAATGCGGACCTCGTGATAAAAATGTTGTTAGGTTTGTAAATTGAATAACGAAGAATTGGTTATGTCGGAGGAAAAGTTAGATACTATGCCGAGAACCGAATATTATGGATAACAAACAAGGAACTGAAGAAACTGAAAATGAGATAAATAATGAGAATTTAAAACATACAGGAAGAAAATGAATAACAGTTATTTGGTTTATTCAATAAACCTTATATTAATCATTTTACAGTTATGAAAGTGAAGAGGTCGACATACACGACATTTTGACGATCGATCTGAAGCGAGGATACTTAACATAACGAGGATACAAGTGCACTTAATCGTAATGATCGGTTGAAAGAAGCTTGCATTTTGATAAAATGGACGAGGAACAAAGACAATCTATAGAAATTTAATTGATAAATATTCGGATTGTTTCTGTCTAAAAGGAGAAAAATTAGGCGTGACAAATGCTATAGAACATAAGATACCGACTGTCGACGACATACCAATCACAGCTAAGCCATATAGATTTCCTCATGCTCTCAAAAGCGAACTTGATAAACAATTAAAAGAAATGATTGAAGGAGACATAATTGAACCATCAAGTTCCAATTATACATCACCTGTTTTTCTAGTAACAAAGAAGCCTGATAGTCAGGGTAATAAACGATACCGACTAGTTGTCGATTTTCGACAATTAAACGATAAAACCGTAAAAGATCGATACCCATTACCTAATATACTAGATATTATCGATCAAATCGGACCAGAAAATCGTGTATTCACCGTCTTGGATTTATGTCAAGGATTTTTACAAGTTCCGTTAGCTCAAGAAGATCGACATAAAACAGCTTTGCATCTTCATTCGGTTTATTTCAATTTAAAACAATGCCTATGGGATTATGCAATTCTCCAGCCACTTTTCAAAGAATGATTGATCGTGTTTTCGAGGCATGCAAGGCAAAGAAATATTTTTATTCCTTGACGACGCAGTTATATACGCTAAAAATATTCAGGAGCATAACCAAAAGTTTGCAAAGAGTACGCGCCGCAAATCTGAAATTACAGCCAGACAAATGTGAATTTTTGAAGAGAGAAGTAGTGTATCTGGGACACGTACTATCACCAGAAGGTGTTTTGCCGGATCCAAAAAAATTAGAAGCAGTAAAAAAATTTCCAATTCCAAAAACAGTGAAAAACATACGTCAATTTTTAGGATTAGCAGGTTATTATAGACGATTCATTGCGAATTTTTCGGGTATTGCTAGGAGATCGGATGTCAACGTCGCTGTTCTGTACTATATTCTGAGAATTATTATTTTTTTCAAAATTTCTTAGCTGAGCGCCATATTCAATGGTCTGTAGAATGGCGCTCTGCAGAGATGATGTGAAAAAAATTAAAATTCTCAGAGAATAGTGGAAAACAGAAATGTCGGTTACTGTGTATAAATGATAGGGCTACGGCCTCGTCTTAATTGACTTCTGAGTCTTAATAGAGCTACCTTAATTCTTTGAAATACCTTTTGAATTAATTTTCTTTATTTGCAATAAAACGCTTAACTGCAAATAATAATTGAATTAAAAAAAAATTATTTTCCATATTGCAGTTATATTAGAAATAAACATTGAAGAATAAACTATTAATCTTATACGTCGATTAAATCTTCTATTTGAATCAAATGTCCGGGCGAAAATTAAAATTATCCCTTAACTTATATGACCCATCCTACACTTGGACTGAAAGTAGTGTATTAAATTTCAATGAAGGGAATAGCTAAGGTCCTCGGTGGCGAAATTGGTTAACGCGCCAGCTCTAGAAAAGCTGGAGGTCCCGGTCCAAGCCCGGGCCGAGGCTACTTTTTTCATTGAAATTTTCGAAAATCTTTTTAAGATTTTTTTCGTTGTTTATTGAA
>JANSJX010000348.1:0-32307 GCA_026168455.1 Theocolax elegans
GTATTTGCAGCTCTCTGTTTTTTTTAAAGTTTATTATCCAATCTTAGCTCTAAATCAGGTTAAACACTGTCCTGATAGTGTCCAAAAGTCATGTACGTTGATTTTTCTAAATTTAGTGAAACTAGCTTATTTAAGGCAAACCAATTTGATAAGATTTTTATTTCTTCATTTAGTTTATTTTCTACTCAAGTCCAAGTTCCATCTTTAATGATTAATACCATTGATGTAATGTATGAACAAAAGTGGCCCCATAATAGTACCCTGTGGTACTACTGCGTTAACCAACATTTTATCACTTAGTGTATCTTCGATTTTGACTTTTTGGTACCTTTTGCTTAGGTAGTTGGACACTAGTTTAAATGCACATCCTCTTATTCCATATCGATAAAGTTTTTGTAATAACATGCTGTGATTAACAATGTCAAATGCTTTAGCGAAATCCAGAAATGTTATGGCTATAGGCTTCCTTTTATCTAAGTAGCATATATAACATTTGTTATAGATTGTAAAGCGTTATTTTTAACAAAACCATACTGATTTTTATATATGATATTACAAGACTCGATAAAGTTATATAGTCTATCGTAGATAATTTTTTCCAAACTTTTCGCAAGGTTAGAAATTAGTGATGTTGGTCTATAATTTTGAGCAAAATTTTTATTATTACTTTTGACAAATTATAATGAAAATAACAAAACCAAATTGATACTACTAAATATATTTAAGGTAATTATATAATAATAAATAAATTTTAACACCTAGAGAAGGAGACAAATTGTCTCCAAAATGTGCATTTAATTACTTATATCAGTAATTAAATCAATCGCAAAATCTTTACAAAATATAAATTTGTATTTTGTGTTAATAATAATAATAATATATATTCACAGAGTGGAAGTATGTTTTATAGGTATATTTTATATCTTTATTTTTTAATCAGGTTATACTATGTTTTAATTAATGTATCTATATGAAAGCACACTTATTTCTCTTATAGATTTTGCATAAGTATATATGTATAAAAAAGAGCAAACACATATATATAAATAAAAAATAGCAAATTGTTTATCTCTTGTGTTAGTTCAATAGACAAATTGCCAGTTCACAAGCCGATAAGTATTTGTGGTAATATTATGTAAAAGTGATCAAGTCTTAGCTTTGCATAAAACAAGTTTAATTTACAATTTTATACTAATAGAAACACTCACCAAAAAATAATAATTTTTAACACTATAAAAAAATAATTTTTATATATTGTTAAAAATATAAAAACTTATAAGTAACAAATATTGAAAATAACTTGTAATCAGAATTTACAATTGTTTGTGAGTTTAAACACCTTGGTAAAGGTTATTAGATACATAAAAATTATCAAATTAAAAAAAAATTAGGTAAAATAAATAATAAAACTTATTTCAAAAATATAAAATAAAACAATATAAGATTACAAAATTTATTTGTTAATCATACCTCTCGTCTTGCGTAAAAACAGGAGGGCCTTTATGTTTAGCAATTTCTTCATCTGTATGTACACCTACAACTAAATAATTACCCAATGCCTTTGCTTGACGCAGAGAATTTGCATGCCCAAAATGAACCATGTCATAACTAAAATATTGTAAATACACATTTAAGTATAATCACATAATAAATAGACATTTAAATATTCGATAAACTTTTTATATATTTCTAAATCAAAAACTATGAACAATTCAATAATAAACTTTAAATGTTTGAAAACACCTTAAATATCTTACATGCATAATCCAAGACTTACCATCCATCACACCAAACACGAATATCTTGGCGATTTTTGGACATTTTATATTTCAGAAACCAATTGCAGTATGATAATGTAGAATAAATAGAAGAATAATAACCTATAACGTGAAATAAATAATAACATCCAGTAATTTAACCTCTCACAAAGCCCTTAATCTTAGACGACAAACTAGAGATGAAAGTATAGTATATCAACAATTCTTATAACTTATGGCGATAAACATTTTATGTCCAAAGTAATAAGAATAAGTGTATGATAAATTGATAAGATGTAGCAACGTCCAAGACCGTGAGTAAACGTCACAGGATTTAGTATTTTCGACACATCAAGCGTATAATATGTTAGTTACTGCGTATAATATGTGTAATATGGAGTGATGTAACGCGATTTTTCCGCGTTCGTTACTGTAGGTCTGTTCGCGATTTTACGTGTGTTCGTATAGTAATACGTCCCGAGGAACAAGTATGTTCGAACTAAAGTCACGCAGAATAAAGGAAATGTGTGTACTGGGAATAAATACCAGATAAAATAGGTAGAAATCAACTCTGTGTTCAACAGAAAAGTTACAATGGAAAAATACAATGGAAAATATGAAGTGAACGCAAAGAGCTTCGAAATCGGTCTACCCTCCCGCTCTTGCGATGCAGCTCTGCGCTTAACAATTTTCGATTTTTGCGGGTGGAGGTAAGGTACGACCCTTTTTTGGGTGGAGAAAAAACTGACAGGGACCAACCCGCGCTTATGTTATATACCTCGACGCATGGGGTTTTGGTCCCGTGTGACATTGCAGTCAAAAGAGAAATATTAATTAATAATACGCGGGAGGAAGGCCTCGACGGTGTCGGTACACCGGGAGCTTTTTCGCGAACAGACTACCACGTGTAGTCACGGGAGACGAGGTCGGCCTGTTGCCGTATCGATGCGCGACTTCCCCCCCACGCGCAGACGACGCTTCCCTTCCTGTAATACATGGTGGTAGGGTGCGACCTCTCCAGGAACATGACCCAGGTGAGGCGAATTATCACCTGGCGGGGGAATGATTTCTGTCTTTGTCGTCAAGCCTTGAACGAGCGACAAAGACAGATATACGATATAACGTAGTATTTATAGAAAATGATATACATTAATATAAGCGAATCATGATAGACTAACTATTAATATTAGAATGTAATTTACCTATATTGATTATTGGAACTGTTAAAGGTTATTTAAATAGAATAGTAATTATAAGAATATTAACATTATGTATACATATTAAATGAAAATTCATATTTCGCGCATTTAATGCGCAGTGCAAATCTCAGCAATCGTAGCATGCTCGGGCGGTTCGCGCATGCGAACCGTGAGTAGCATTGCAACCCGTGCTGCGCTTGGAATATGATTCGTGCCTCCACGAGTAGAAAGCACTTGTGGAGGGGATTCTTGAGTGCGTATCGAGATCATGGAGGTGGAGGCTACATGTTGGGTGTTAGGAGGTGTCTGCAATGAACACCTGCCTTCACTCAATATATATTTTTGATTTTCGCGCGGCTGACATGTTGTCGGGACATCGCGATTTTTCGGCGCATGCTGAGGATGTCCCAATCAGCATGCTCAGCCATCGAGGGATCGTGAGTGGGAAAAGCGTCGGTGTTGTAATAAAACCGACGAGATCCTGCGATCTCCTTCTTGTTCCCTTCGGATTTCTTGATAGTCAGTCGTGATTAAATACTCGAACTCTATTGTCGCTATGAGGAAGCCAAGTATTATGGTAAAATTCCGGTAAGTTAATTTTAGTATTTTTTAATTTACTATTGTTATATTTGTACTCATTGGTTTTCTCCTGCATTGCCCGATCCCGCACGCCGAAAGCATGCGACCCGGTGCGTGTGGTGACGACCTGAGTAGTTATTTTATTTCAAATAATATCGGCGCCACGGTGATGCTGACGCGTATCTATCAAGGTACGCGAGGCTAAACCGACGCCATATTAACAGTCGAAGGGATTTGTGTACCACGCGATTAATAATGTTAGTAAATGTTCGCGTATCGATAAAATAATGCTTATAATTAAGATGTACATAATTTATTAGATATTAATGAATAAAGTTCGCTTATTTAGTTATTCGTATTCGGTTGTATATTGTTAATTATTAATAATGCCAACTATTTCTATTTCCAACTCCTCACGAGATATAGTCTTTAACATGCTTATTGACTATACTTATTAATTTAGTGAATAACGATATATTAATTTAAAAAAAAAAAAAAAAAAAAATACCGCAATAAAATGGCGATGCTAGCTGAATGAAAAAGAAGATTGTCGACGTAAATAACTAGTGGTGTTAGTTCGGCGCGGATTGTGAAGACGATTTTAAAATGGCACCGATGTTGCGAGGAGATAACGGGAAAAAGGGCGTAGATTCGCTATCCAATTATTGCTCGCGCATGACGGAATTATTAAAAAAGAATCGGTCGATACGGAAATCTGGGAGAAAATATGTTTTTGGACGAGAATGGAGTCTGGACAGAATTCGCGAATTTGGACTCAGCGATATCGGGACAATCGCGCAATTGAAAGAAAGAATTGTCAGATTCGAGTCGCGTACGTATTCAGCCAAACTCGATGTTCCGTGGGATAAAGGATGGGACGTTCTCGGTACCGGACTTCCTACAGGAATCTACGAAGAAGATTTGATTTTGATTCGTAGTGATTATCGGCGTTGAAGAAGGCGCGGTAGCCTTGGGGAAAACGGCGTGACTCACGAGGATTCGGGGGAGGCCGACGAGTCGTCCGGTATAGACGGATGAATTGTGCCGAGTTGTCCTTGTCGATAATACGCGGAACGAGTTAGAGTTGGAAGGGAATATGGCGGCAACCGGTACGCGGACAAAACCGCGGGAAAGTCGCAAGAAGACTATCGGGAAGTCAAGATTTCCGTGAAAGTTTTAAGTCTAAGGAAACTAGATATTCGCTGCCGAACGATTTAGGGTCGCGATCCGATAATAATTTGCAGATGATGGAGCAGATCGCGAAATTAACCGAAAGAGTTATGGAGCTAGGAAAATACGATAGCTGCCATGGGGTACGCGATCGTTACTCGAAGGAGAACGCGAACGCACGGAAGACGGGAAATGTCGGGAGTTGATTCGCGTGTTACTCCGTGTAAAGGTTCTTCACCGTCGGCTAGAGTTCGAAGACCGCCGGCAAGGAAAACTCGAAAAGCGTACGAATCAGCGAGGATCATCGCGATTCGAGAGATGAGGTGTTAGGCTTCCCCGAGGTAAATGCGGGAAAACCGAGTACACGGGATGTCGGGACGATGACTTCCTCGAGCGACGAAGTCACAAATCATATCAGTGAATTAACGGGTGACTAAGAAGAAGAAAACGAAAAGTCGTCGTGACGCGCGTTCGGAAACGGAGCAACAGGTTTTGCCATATAAAGGACATACCGAGCGGAGAGAGTCGCACCGAGCCACGCGCTCGACGGCGCCCAGTATCACACCCAGAGCGCGATATTCCAGCTCGAGCGACTCAGAGCTCGAGTCGAATGCGCAGCACGGGTGCGGGACGAAGGGACTCGTCTAGCAGCGATCGAGATGCGCAACCACTTGGTAAAGTCCCTACAAACGTGGCACTTATCCTACACAGGAGACACCGATAAAGGGGGCGCAGATGAATTTTTACGTCGGTTGAATGTTTGGCGGAAGTCCGGAGAAGTAACGGACGCGGATTTATTACGTGCGTTGCCAGCAATATTGATGGAATCGGCGGGTAGATGGTTCGAAGCGGTCGGTAAAAGTATTAAGTCGTGGAAACAATTTACTCAGGCGTTTCATTATCGATTTATGAAGCGTCTGGATTATAACGATGTGTTAGAAGAATTATACAAGCGTAAACAAGGGGACGGCGAGTCGATATCAAATTTTATCGCGTGTTTTAAAATAATCGTGAATAAATTCAAAAACCCGCCGACGGAGGAAGTATTGTTGCAGATATTAATACGGAACATGAAACGAGACTATCGGATGTTCGTGGCAATTCGGCGGGCTCGTAACGTGGCGGAGGTCGAGAAGTACGGGCATGAATTCGAAAGACTGATCGAGATCGATGGTATTAGTGGCCCGAACGGTACTGGTCGTATTGAAGGGACGGCTTGGTTGGGCGCACAAAAGAATAAGAAGTCAAGAAACGTCGCGATAGTCGAGTTAGTAGACGATGTCGAGACGTGCGCGGTAGATTCTGTTAAGGGGATAACGAAACGTCGTAGTGACCGCGGTAATAAGGTCTATAAAGCGATTGAAATAGCGAGTGCTCAAAAGACGGACACGGTTAAAAACGATAAAACTAGCTACGAGTCGGTCACGGCGCGAGTGGGATCGTCAAAACCTCAGTACAGCAGCACGCCGATTAAACCGATCGAGACACCGGTTTGCAAATGCATCGGACGGAATTCGCTGTTATGAGTGCAAAAGCACCGGGCATTTCGCTCGCGATTGTCCCCAACGGTTATGCAGATACTGTAAGAAACCGGGACACCGATTGATAGAGTGTTTAAATAGACCGCGTGTGTCAGTAGGAGACCCCAACGTAAAAAGGTGTCTAGGATGTAAACGCCCGGATCGAGACATTAAGACTTGTCCGGATTGCGAAGCTATACGTCGAGCCTTGTCGGGAAACGACTAGAGAGGGATGCAGACGGGTCTACTGCATCTCGGGTAATTGATCAAGATCCACGTAGTTCACTTAATTCGTTGAATGGTAGAAACGGTCGAAAAAAGGTTAGATTCGTGGAGGGTAACGGGATTGGAGGCACCGGTATAGAGGTTCGAGACGATAATATATCAGCTCGCGCTGCACAAACCAGTGCAGAAGTTAGCAGCGGTAAATTATCGGCTCACTCGTTACCGGATGACTCGACGGTTAGAGACGATAACCTATCAGCTCGCATTGCACGGATAAGTGCAGAAGTTGGTAGCGATAGGTTGTCAGCTCGCCAAGGGATTACCGGAGAATTACCCGATAATAATCGAATAGTGGTTAGCGAGGTAGAAGTTCATCGCACCGAATCGGGAGAGCCTCAAGAGGGACTTTTAAGGAACGATAACGAATTAATTAAAGCCGCGGTGGACGAGTTGCTAGAGGATTTAGGTAAAACAAAATCACGATCGGTGTTACGACCTGACGCAACGGCATTCGCGCCGCGGATAGGTAATTCAGTGGTTTTTAAGCTCTGGCTCGGTGTTAGACACCGGCGTTTTTCCTTATGGGGAAGGTAGATCTGCCTCAATGGCAGATAAAAATTTGGAGTCAATCGATATCGTGAGTGATTTGGAGATCGCGGATACGGTCGTCGACGAGAGACAGTACTTACAGATAGAAATAGAAGGGATCGTGTACCGTGCTTTAGTAGACCCGGGGGCGATGGTATCATTAATAGGGTCCAAGGGTGGCGGAACGTTTTAAAAAACAGTTAGAACGATCCTCGGCGCAAGTATTAGTGGAATAATAATAGCCCGGGCTACCGATGTAACGAGTCATGACGTGGTCTTATGAATCGATTTTTGTAAAGAATTCGCAATCGAGACAAACTAATCGAGATGGACTTTGGCGTTGTCGTGACGGGCCCTGGGTTGAATTTTTTAAGGATGGGTGTTCGAGTAATGAGAGTAAAATTTACGCGGAGTGCGCGGGTTTGAGTGAACTAGATGACGATCAAAAAGAACAAGTGCAACGGCTAATGTCAAAGTTATTACCGAGCGACCACGGGGTTTCGGTTATACTAATTTAATAGAGCACGTAATCGACGTTCAAGGGGTGGAACCCGTAAAACATAAACCGCGCCGATTATCGCCTAAGATGTGGGAAGTCGCGAACGATGAGGTAAAGAAGATGTTAGAAAACGACATTATCGAGAAATCGTGGAGTGAGTGGCGTAGTGCGCCGGTAATCGTGAAAAAGCGCGATGGATCGTATCGGTTTTGTGTCGATTATCGCGACTTAAACAAAGTAACAAAGAAGGACGCTTATCCTAGTCAGAATATGGACAGTATATTGGATAAATTACGGAAAGCTCGGTTTATTACGAAGGTCGATCTTAAACAAGCGTACTTCCAGGTGAAAATGGAGGTGTCAAGTCGTCCGTTGACAGCGTTTGCAGTGCCCGGGTCCGGTCTTTGGCAGTTTAAACGAATGCCGTTCGGGTTAACGAATGCGCCGCAAACTTTTCAAAGATTAGTGGATAGTTTATTCGGACCGGAGGTCGAGCCGTATGTGTTCACGTATCTGGATGATGTGATCGTCGTGACAGAAAGCTTTGAGGATCATTTAAAATGGTTAGAATTTGTTATTAGGCGGTTATCGGAAGCGGGATTAACGGTAAATCGCGAAAAGTGTGAATTTTGCTGCTCCCAAGTGTCGTATTTGGGTTACTTGTTAGATAAAGACGGATTACGTCCCGATTCGGAGCGGGTGGCGCCGGTACTTAATTATCCACCACCGCGAAATGTTAAAGAGCTACGACGGTTTTTAAGAATGGTAGGATGGTACTCGCGATTTATCGAGCGCGATTCTGAGGTTAAAATTCCGTTACTTAAACTATTACAAAAGAAATATCCGTGGGTATGGGGTGACGAACAACAGGATGCCTTCGAGTCGCTTAAACTAGCATTGACGCGTGCACCCGTCTTGTCGAGACCGGATTTTAGGAAGCCGTTTTAGTATACAGTGTGATGCAAGTGATTACGCGATTGGGGCGGTATTAACACAAGAGGATGACGACGGGGAGCATCCTATCGTGTACATAAGTCGTGTGTTAACTCCCGCGGAGCGTAACTATACTACCACGGAAAAGGAATGTTAGCGGTAAAATGGGCGATTCTAAGCTTAGACCATATATCGAGGGGTATCACTTTACGGTCATTACAGATCATAGCGCGCTGAGGTGGTTGCATAATTTGAAAGAAACTGTCCGGTCGTTTAATGCGTTGGGTACTCGAGTTGCAACAATGGGATTTCACGATATTACATAGGAAAGGCGCAATGCACCATGTGCCTGACGCGTTGTCACGAGGGTTCGAGGAAGTCGCGTCGTTTGAGAAGATAGATGACGAGTGGTACTTACGACAGATGGAAAACGTGCGGGAGCGTCCCAATAAATTTCCGCAGTGGAGGTTAGAAAACGATATGCTTTATCGGTTCCGTAAAGATGAGTTAATTGATCCGGTAGAGTATCCGGAGATTGGCTGGCGCTTGGTCGTGCCTAAGGAATATCGGGATCGAGTTATCACTGACGCTCATTGCGAGGCCTCGTCGGGACATTTAGGTGTCGAAAAGACGTATGACCGAGTAGCGAGGGAGTATTATTGGCTGGGAATGTGGCACGACGTACATTCGTTTATCGAGAGGTGTGATCTTTGTCAGCGGTATAAAATTTCACAGCAACGCGCCGTCGGGCCGTTGGGCAATCGTAACGTTGAGCGTCCATGGGCGGTAGTGGCTGCGGATATGATGGAATTCCCGCCGAGTAAGAATCGTTGTCGTTATCTACTGGTGTTCCAGGATTTGTTTCACGAAGTGGGTCGAGTTAAAACCTTTACGCGTGGCGGACGGTAAATCAGTTGCACGGGCCTTCGAAGAATTAATTTTATTTCGCTGGGATACGCCGGACTATCTTCTTACGGATAATGGAAAAGAATTCGCGAATAAAACATTATTAGCCGTGTTAGAGGAGTATGGAGTAAAGCATATTACTTCGCCCCCCTATCACCCGCAGGCTAATCCGGTCGAGCGTGCTAATCGAACGTTGAAAACGATGATCGCGATGTTTGCCCGTGCGGATCATCAGACATGGGACCAGCACGTTAACGAATTTAGACACGCAGTTAATACCGCTACGCAGGCGTCTACTAGGGTTTCGCCGGCTTATTTAAATTACGGACGGCATCCTAGACCGGTTAAAAGTTTACGTCGTGACGTTGAGCCTAACGAAATCAAGCTTCGCCAGTCTCCGGAACTCTGGGCAGATAGAATGCGCCGATTGGATGCACTTCGCGAACTAGTATTGAAAAATATCGGCGATGCGCAGGTTAGGCAAGCTAGGTACTATAATCGAAATAAACGGGTCGAGTCTTATAAAGAAAAGGACTTAGTCCTTCGGCAGAACAACGCGTTATCGAGTGGGCCAAATAAGTTTCTCCCGCGAGCTTGCCGAGAAGCATAAGGGACCGTACGAAATAGAAAAGGTATTGGGTCCGACGACGTATCTAGTAAAAACGCATGACAAGCGAGAGAATCCAAAGGTGCACATCTCCCAAATTAGGCGGTACAAAAAGTCCAGAGAATAATCGAGTATATGTTTTTTTTTTTGTTTGTTGGGTTAAAAAGAAGGAGAAAATTCTATCTCCCATCGAGGAGATGGAGTTAGAAATTCGTGCGGAGGAACGCCTGGTCACGGCTTTGGGGCAATTGCCACTAATCCGCCCGGGGGAGGAGATTTCTCCGGAGCGCCGGTGGATGCTGCCGCGAACCCCATCTGAGGTAGGTCCGATACCTCGGTTAAACCGGGAGCCGTCGGGATCCACCGAGGTTCCTCCTAACCCTCCACCTGGAGCTCCCAGCCAGGAGCTATTGGACAGTGAGGCGGCGGAGCTGGAGCTGGAGGCGGCGTTGGGAGAGGAGGTTCGTGAAGCGGAGAGGCCCGAACCGGAAGGAGGTATAGATCCGGTGCAGTTGGCCGAGCCGCAATTTCCGTTTCCGGAGTTGGAGGATGCACCTCATCCAGGGTGGGTGCCGGTCCCATCGGCGGCCACTTGGGAAACCGAGGAGCCTCTTTGGGACGATACGCCGGTAACCGATTCCCCGCTCGTCCAACTGCAACGGCCAATGAACTGGCCACCGTCGAGACGTTCGAGACGACGCAGGAGGAGAGGGTCGCCCAGTCGACGACATCTGACTGCGGATGATTACTTCGGGACGCTCTACCGGTCCCCGGAGCGTGATGAGTCGCCTCCTCCTGGACCCGCGACGTTGGTGCGACGCGACCCGGAGGTGGACTTCCGCCCCACACCTCGGTCCTCTTCGAAGGTAGTGGTGCCGGAGGGTTCCACGGTACGGAGCGCGAGCACCGATGTCCGCGATCAGGAGCCACCAAGAACCACCGGGGTGCAGTTTCCAGGGGTTAGTATCTATTCAGACGGATCCCGAATTAGACCCTCCGCCCCGTGCCTGCATAAAATGCTGGCAATACGGACACAAGCGGTCGGAATGTCGGGATCCGACGAATGTTATGTTTTGTTATAATTGTGGCGGAGAGGAGTAACCCTGCGCTCTTGCCCTAGGTGCGCACCAGTGCACCGCACTCCGGAGAGAGCGGAAGACCGACGAGTCGCTAGCGTTCCTTCATCGACAGCACCGAAAGTTACGACTTTCGTGGTGATGTTGAATGGGGAACCAGCGCGCTCAGAGGTACCACCGACTCTGAAGTGGCGGTGGTGGACGTGTCGCCCCAGAAGAACCGGCGGTGGCAGCTGAGGGTCCGGCGTCAGGACGAAAAGGATACGACGAGGTCGACGAGGCCGACGGGCAACCAGGCCAAGGTGGATCAAGCCTCCGTGACTGCCGACGAGGCGTCTTCAACTCCGTTGGCGCCCGAATCTGGGCCTACCACCGCCATTCCCTCACGCCGGCTGCTGGACTGAACCTCCCGAGGGTGCAGTCGTTGGGGCGCCTATCAGTGTCGTTGGGAGGATGCAATCCCGATCTCCGAGCTCGGTCCTGCGGCCGCTGGGTGATCTTCCGGCAATCAAGGTTCTACAAGAACTCATTGATTCGCTGGGGGATATCCGGTCTGGTGAGCGGGATGCGATTTTGGAGTCGGTATTGCTGGCTCCCAGCGTATAGCCTCAACGTCGGCTACTTTCGGGGGGGGGGGGGGGGGGGGAAGAGGAAAGCGCGGTTGTGGGGATTGGGTCGGCTTGTCGAGAATCGTGATGCAGTCCCATATATGAGTTGGTGAGTTTTTTTTTTTTGTTATAATTAATTAAAAAGGTAAATCAAAATTAGTCGGGTAATTGTGATTTAGGGGGGGGTTTGTGACATTGCATGTCAAAAGAGAAATATTATTAATAAATACGCGGGAGAAGGCCTCGACGGTGTCGGTACACCGGAGGCTTTTCGCGAAACCAGACTACACGTGTAGTCACGGAGACGAGGTCGGCCATGTTGTCGTATGCGATGCGCGACTCCCCCCCACGCGCAGACGACGCTTCCCTTCCTGTAATACATGGTGGTAGGTGCGACCTCTCCAGGAACATGACCCAGGTGAGGCGAATTATCACCTGGGGGGGGAGAATGATTTTCTGTCTTTGTCGTCAAGCCTTGAACGAGCGACAAAGACAGATATACGATATAACGTAGTATTTATAGAAAATGATATACATTATATATAAGCGAATTATGATAGACTAACTATTAATATTAGAATGTAATTTACCTATATTGATTATTGGAACTGTTAAAGGTTATTTAAATAGAATTAGTAATTATAAGGAATATTAACATTATGTATAATATATTAAATGAAAAATTCATATTTTCGCGCATTTAATGCGCAGTGCAAATCTCAGCAAATAGTAGCATGCTCGGGCGGTTCGCGCATGCGAACCGTGGTAGCATTGCAACCCGTGCTGCGCTTGGAATATGATTCGTGCCTCCACGAGTAGAAAGCACTTGTGGAGGGGATTCTTGAGTGCGTATCGAGATCATGGAGGTGGAGGCTACATGTTGGGTATTAGGAGGTGTCTGCAATGAACACCTGCCTTCACTCAATATATATTTTTGATTTTCGCGCGGCTGACATGTTGTCGTGACATCGCGATTTTCGGCGCATGCTGAGGATGTCCAATCAGCATGCACCAGCCATCGAGGGATCGTGAGTGGGAAAAAGCGTCGGTGTTGTAATAAATCGACGAGATCCTGCGATCTCCTTCTTGTTCCCTTCCGGATTTCTTGATAGTCAGTCGTGATTAAATACTCGAAACTCTATTGTCGCTATGAGGAAGCCAAGTATTATGGTAAAAATTCCGGTAAAGTTAATTTTATTATTATTTTAATTACTATTGTTATATTTGTACTCATTGGTTTCTCCTGCATTGCCCTGATCCCGCACGCCGAAAGGCAGTGCGACCGGTGGCGTGTGGGTGACGACCTGAGTAGTTATTTATTTCAAATAATATCGGGCGCCACCGTGATGCTGACGCGTATCTATCAAGGTACGCGAGGCTAAACCGACGCCATATTAACGGTCGAAGGGATTTGTGTACCACGCGATTAATAATGTTAGTAAATGTTCGCGGTATCGATAAAATAATGCTTATATTAAGATGTACATAATTTATATTAGATATTAATGAATAAAGTTCGCTTATTTAGTTATTCGTATTCGGTTGTATATTGTTTATTATTAATAATGCCAACTATTTCCTATTTCCAACCTCCTCACGAGATATAGTCTTTAACATGCTTATTGACTATTATACTTATTAATTTAGTGAATAACGATATATTAATTTTAAAAAAAAAAAAAAAAAAAATACCGTTACCACCCGTTTGCTTACTTCTCGCTCTGACTGCGCGCACATGTGTTGTCGAGGAAAAAATGTATTGTTGTCGGCCTCGGGGAAATACTCCTAATCCTTTTTATTACTTTATGAAGGTCTTGTTAGTCGTGTTGTTCGTATATGCGCGTGTTTATTGTTCCTTCTCTCTGGCATTGTACGCTTATTTTATTTTGATATGCGTTTACACGTTTTTACATCGTAGCATTACTTATTTATTTCTTATTCAATTTGAAATTCGCGCTTAGAATTTGGGTTGCGACACGACAGGAGAAAGAAAATTTCTTGTTGGTCATACTGATCACCTGACTAGCATATAATATAGGGAAATTGTACAAAAAAAAGCGGACTTGAGCAGACCCCCTCCCGCCCAGCCCACGAAGGTGTCAAAAAAATTATAAAAAAATATGAATTCGATAGATTTTTAATTGCTCATTACGCCCACGTTCTTATTTTTAATTGCCCCTTTTAGTTTTTTATAAAAAAATTAATAAAGTTGAAGATTCTTCTTTTCTCCATATCTCTATAATAGACGATAATTACGATATGAATTTGATCTAGAAAAATTGCTAATCGGTCAATTTAATTTGCCCCGTTAATAAAATAGCAAAATTCGTAATAGTTTTTTGTAAATCGCGAAAAAGAAAAAAATGAAATGAGCTATGGTGCTCTTTGTATATAGTACGCACTGCGCATGCGCAGATATTTCCGGGAGTCTCGGAGTTCTGCTCCGCTAATCTGTGGAACAATTTACGATGTGAACTTCCCGTTTTGGAGCAGCTCGTTCGCTCGCCCCGTATAACCAGGCTTTAACCTTCAAAAATTCGAGTTTGTCCGTTACCTAAGTAAGTAATGTGCACAGCTTTTTTAGTTTTTTACAAACAAGTAACTGGCGTATATGAGTAACTGTCTAACTATCTACCAGGATGGGGAGGACAAAGTATTGAATTATGAAATTTATTTACAAATAATTGATTTATTTTAGGTGGTTGCGTGGATAAATTATTCAGTCACAAGTACATTTGCCATATAAAGACTAATGTTGCAATAAAATTATTCTTGTTACGCGACGACATTACTAGATAATTGCACATCAGGACCAAAATAATGTATTTTACACCAGGCGTGCACATTTATTATACTCAATCTCACCGCCAGTCGACAATATTGTGTATTGTGAAACAAATATTTCATTATTATTTTCCGAGTTAATGTCATCGTATGACAGCACACTAGAAATATCAAATTGTACTCTCTGTGAAGTTACTGAAACTATTACAAACACTGTAAACATTTTTACCGAATCTAAAAAATTGCTTGGATATGCAATTAACACTAATTTGGAAGAAGAATTGAATAAAACCTTTCAAAATAAACTAGCATATGCACTAATTGTAACCAAAATGCAATTGCCTAGTTATAATATTGGATTCTACATATATATATTGATTGCGACGAAGTGTACAGAGCATCTTCATATGCTGAAACTCTAAATATCGATTCGACTAGCTAACACTTTAAATATAAAAGATATACCTATCCAATGATGATTCAAGACAAAATTTTATCTTATGTGGTATAGTAAAATAATTCCTTCGGTCGATGCAAATGGGATAGGTCATTACATTGCTCTTTGCTGCAGCGTTTCCGAAATCGGACTGAAAAAACTGATTTATTAAATACAGTATAAAATTGCCTCTTAATAACGTTACCGAAATAAAAATTAGTGCAATTTTTTATGTTACAATACTCTAATTTAGAACAGGTGTAAAATATTTTCATTATTAGAAAAATTATGTAAACGTTACGTAGGAATTTTATATTTGAGTACTAGTCACTTAATTTCTTAGAAGTGTAAGAAATAGTTTAATATGTAAACTGTACTTAATCACGGAAAGTTACGCAGGTTTAATAAAAAAAACGTCTATTACAATGCAATACAGTTTGACTTCAGATAATTACTTAAAGTTTATGTATGTAATATTATGCGAAATATTTCTGTAAAACTGTACAGTGTATAAAGTGTATATGTACAAAGCATGGACAAACAGGTTTTAAACATTGTATATCAGTTTTCATTATTGGTTTCAATAGCTGTATAAATATGCTAAAGAAACGTTGTATGAATTAATAAATATTGTTTACACTTTTTTATTAATGGTAATTTTTTGCCAGAACACATGTATGCACTACAAAAAATTTTGTCCATATTTAAGCTACATTAAAATAAGGAAAATAAATATAAACTGTTGATTATAAATTGTAATTTCTTTCAACAAATTTGAATTGTCCTTAAGGAATATCGAATCCAAATTACATGAATCTACAGCTTTAACTCCTAAAATTATAATTAAAATATTTTGTTTAAGGGGTCCATACACTATAAATTGGTAAAATGAATTAGACTACAAAAGTTGTTAAATAAATATCTATTTCTAATTTGAGTTACATTTACTTAGGTACAACTATAAAAACTGAAACATTTACTTCTAAATAAATAAATAAATAATTTTATTCTACCATCCTCCGAATACTGACAAAATGCATTTTGAGCTTGTGCACTGACTTGGACTGATCAACTAATGTTGCTCTAATGTCTGTTTGTAGTTGAGACATGTCATTTACTCTGAAACTATTTAGACCAATTTCTAAATCATAAATTGTTTAAGTTAAAAAAAAAAATTTTTTTTTAAATTTGCAATTATTTACAAGTTTTGGTAAATTTTGACATTTTCTTCACCTAACAGTTTAGGATTCAGAAATATCACAATCTAAGTAGCTTCAAATCAAAATTGAAAATTGAAAATTTTATAAGTGAACCCTGCGCACCAGCTCAAAATCTATTTTTTTAGGATGCAGAGGATATTATTATGAAAAGTTTTCTTAATTGCAAAAATCTTTTAGTTTTAGGCACGACCGCTACATGGGAGTGACTTATAATTTTGATATAGTTGTAATAATGTAACTTAAACAACAAAAAATATTTATTTATAACAAAAAATATATTTATTAATTATCCAAAACAACTAGAAAAGCGTTACAGAGAGATTCTTTAGAAAAGTCACAGATTTATTTAAAAAAATTAATAGGGAATCCAATTTTTTAGTTTAACATCTTCTTAAAATAGTACACAAAATCAAATAATTAAAAAGCTCTTTTTATTAATTAATGTATTTACTACTATTACAAATTACATCATCAATAATATGTCAACTATATATAAAGCGCACAGCAAATCATATTCATGTTTTATTTTCGCGATTTTAACGGGGCAAATTAAATTGATCGATGAGCAATTTTTCTAGACCAAATTCATATCGTTATTATCGTTTATTACAGAGATATGGAGAAAAGAAGAATCTTCAACTTTATTAATTTTTTTATAATTCGTTTATTGTTTGGTGGAAAATCAATAAAAATATGAAGAAAATATTGTTGTTATAGCGACACGTCTAAGCGTGATTACTTACGTATTAAACTTAAAATTAAATACAGTAAAAGACGATAAGTAAATTTCTCATCGTTGCTCCAGTTTCAGACCAGCGTTCTTTAAAGTGTCAGCGCCCCGGCGCGAGATTCAAAATTTCGTAAAAACGGAGAGAAAAAAGTTATTTAGAAAATTTTTTTAATCTGATAATTAAAAAATAAAAGAAGCAAAGTTATAATGAAATAGTTACTTATTTTTAATTATTAGATGGTTAAAATTAAATTTCAATATCAGACCGATCGAACGCTAATATCCGCATTAATTGACATTTTTAATCAAATTAAATCGCAGATAAAAGCAGACATCAAAACACTTTTTAGAACTAAAAAAATGAAACAAATTCGTAGCAAATAATATAATAAATACAAAATCTTCGTTGCTGTTTTACCCGAATTAATAATGCAAAACTACTACTTACCGACAGAGGTCGTATTCCGTAATGCGTGTGCGCAGTGCGCGCAGGTTTATATAAAAAAATGTTTTTGGAACGTTCCAAAATTAAAAACTTTTGTTATCAAATTGACAATTATGAAACGTTCCGATATTCGACTTTTTTAAATATTGCATTCTTCAATAATAACCTTCTGTATCTTGAAAATGGACGGAAATTTGAACACTTATAATTTACTTGGTTTTACTTTTGTTACATTTTACGACTTACCGAAACAACTCGAAGAGTTTGACGACAGTGAGCAAGATTTAATCATTAAATTATTAATTTTGCGAAATAAAAGGCAACAACCTCCTCAAATAAGATGGAATTTTATAAATACTGTAGATAATTATTCTAAAGAAGAATTTAGAAAAGATTTTCGTTTTGAGAGAGAAACGTTTTAATTTTATAATAATTTTATTAATTTATATAACATTTATTAGTCACATAGTCTACCAATTCAAATCAATTTTTTGATTCATTTTTTAATTAAAATAAGTAATGTGCATCGAAAACCACGTTCTAAATTTAATTGCAGGTAAGATCTACATAAGCGCATGAATTGCTGCTACTCGAAAATAATTTAATATCGGAACGTTCCATTATTTTTTTTAAATTATATATGTTTCGGAACACACGTTTGTATTGCGTGCACGCATTACGGAATACGACCAGAGCCGATACAAAAAAACGAGCTTATTAAAGCGAGCGCGAAATTGTATAATGCAATACAATTTCGCTTAAGGGGTCAAGCCTGGGTTAACTGCTCAAAAAAATCGATTTTTTTTTTATTAACTTTTTTTAAAAGTATTTCTTACATAAAACATTATCCCAAAATTTGAAAAAAAAACAAAAATTTTTTTCGCAAGTTATAATTGAAATAAAGGTAAGCATCATAGACATTATTTCTCTAAAATTATTTTTGCAAAAAAAGACATTTTATTTTAATTTAACTAAAATAATATTTGCGAGGTTTTCGACGTTTACATCAAGTATATTAAACGAAGCAACTATCAAGCGTAGAGTTTGGTAAAGTAGAAATCTACTTTACCATACGATTCAAATTTAATAGTTATAAATAAATGATTCCTTTTACTCTAATATACTGCACAAATACGTACAGTTCTATTTGAAGTAAATATTGTCTGCATTGATAAAGTATTTACAATATTTAGTAAATACTCCAGTGGATTTTAAATTAAAAGTATATTTTTAACTTTAAATTTTATTAGTTTTAAGAAATTAATTATAGTTTATACAAAAAAAGAGCAGTAAAACAAAAAAAATGCCAGACTCAAGTAATAGCCCAACAAGCACACTTTTTTGAAAAGAATTCTTTAAGAGTTAACGAATGTCCGCAAAATTTAAATACTTAAAATATTCAGGAAAAGTTACAAAAGTATTCTTTTTGAATAATTTACATTTTTAATAAAGGGATTCAGTATTTTAAAAGTATTGATTATACGTATTATAAAGTAATTTAAAAGTATTTAGAAAGTATTCTTTATAAAAAATAATTTTGGTTCGTATTCATCGAAGAATTAAAAAAGTATTCTTTTAAAACATTTATTTATTTGTGAGAAAACACTATTAACAATTTATGTCTGTAATATGTTATTGTAAAGTACACAAAAGTATTCTTTTATGAAAATAATTTTTGCAATTATATATCAGTACTAAACAAAATGTTTAAAGATCACATTAATCGAAAGAGCGATAACTTTTGCATCGAAAATCACTTTTCAATTGAATTTGATTAGTGTAAAAGTTTGAAATAAAAAAATAAAAAGGAAATTAATTTCGCAGGAGAAAAAGGGACGATTTGCAGACGACGTAGCCATTGGCTACCAGTTCGTTCCATTACTCTTGCCGAATTAAGATAATTTCTTCTTTATTTTTTATTTCAAAATTTTACACTCAATCGAAATTAATTATAAAAATGATTTCTGATACAAAATTATCGCTCTTTCGATCGGTCTAATCCGTTTTTCGCTACGTTACATAATCCCCAAGATGTAAGCAAAAGTAATTTTTAAACCCTTTTTCTGGTATACCGCCTGAACTGCGGAGGCTGCAAATTTAAGAATCGTTTTCTACCTCGATTTACCTATAATAAGCAAAATGCAGCCATTTCAATGATCAGTCGATTTTAGTTTTATTTTACTGAACTATCTGGTCGAGCCGCGGAACGAAGATATTCCTTCGTTCCAAATCTAAAAAAAAAAAAATTCAGACTGGAAAGCGAAAAGGAAGGGGACGCCATCTTCTCTCTAACACTACTTTGTGACAACTGACGGGCAGTGACTTGCAATTGTAATTTGGCACGGATTAGCAGCGTTTAATAAAAATATAACAAAGCAAATAATGGAATTACAATCATTTTTTAATATTTTATATATTTTAAAGAATTTAAAAAGAATACTTCATAAGTAGCATGAATGTTTTTGTAATCATTAAAGTAATTTAAGTGTTAAAAAAAAACCTCTTTATTAGTACATGATGTGTTACTTTTTATTAAAAAAGAACTCTTTTTTAAATATTTTTTGTTTCTTCTAAGTGATAAAATAAAAGTGTTAGAATATTTTTTTTGTTAAAGTATTCTTTTTTAATTCTTAATTAATTACTATGTAACGGACATTCGTTAAATCTTATAGTAGTCAAAAAGGTACTCTTTTTGAATTCCTTTGTAAAAAAAGAATTTTAAAAAGAATTCTTTAAAAACTTTCATAATAATCCTATTGCTTGTTGGGAGAATACCTGGTACATCTGCTCATAAAAAAAATTATCAACATCAGTAAGATCCAACTACGATGCACTTCCATCAACATTGATCCAGATCAAGTAAAAAGTTAAAAACTGATACCATTGAAGAAAGTAGCACAGAAAATAGAATTATTGATATATCACTACTTTTCCCAACATTAGAAGAATTTTTAGTTTGTCAGAATTGTCATGGTACAGTTAAATTTTCTGAAGTTGATGTGAGAGGTTTGGGAAGTAAAATAACAATAACATGTACAAACTGTTTTAAGGTATTTGTTATTGATTCAAGTAGAAAAGTTGGAAAAAAAGTAACGCTTATGAAATAAATAGACGTTAGTGTGCACAATGAGAACTCTTGGTCATGGGCATGCTGGTTTAGTTACTTTTTGTGGAAATATGGATTTGCCGAGTCCAGTTTGTCACAGTAATTATTACATTATTAATACAGAGATAAAAAATGTTTGTAAAGAAGTTGGTAAACAATCTATGAAAGCAACTGTAGAGCAAGTATATGATTCAACAAGTCAGAATTGCCATATAAGTCTATCAGGTGATGGTTCTTGGAGGAAGCGAGGATTCAATTCTCTTCAAGGTGTTGATACTGCATGAGAATAAAAAAGTAATTGACGTTCCTCCAAAGCAATCTTTTTGCAGAGCATGTGAAATGCGACCAGAAGAAGAAACAAAAGAATATAGAGAGTGGTACTTTACGGCATGAAATATACTAATTATATTGGAGGTTTGAAACACTTTCACAAATAAGTACACATAAAATAACTTCAACCACATAATATCGCACTAAGCACAAATACACTGAGCATAACAAAACACTTGTTTATAATTTTATCTGTATTCTGCAAATATTGTATATCTAAGTGTTGACACATTGGTTATGCTGAAATGGAGAATCAAGGAATCAATTTCTTGACATAAACAAAATATAAATTTAAGGTTATGCAAATACTTATCTGATATAATTTGTTCATGCAGTTTTATAAACCACTTGTTTTTTTTTACTTATTTTATTTAGATATTATATAATATAATATATATAATATATAATTCTACTTGATATTATAATAGCTTAAAACTGAACTACAACTTCCATTAGCAGCTGTAACACTATACATGCCTCTCTCTTTCTCTATCAAGTGACAAGGCTATCCGAAAAAATCAATAATCTTATGGAAGACTTAATTGTCATGTGAGAGAGAGAGAAAAGAGATATTGTACACAACTGTCAAACAGTATTTGTTTTTACTGCATTCTTTACATATTTTTAATTAATTTAATGCTTATAATAAAAATTATAATCATATATAATATAGTATATGATTTTTTATCAAAATATTTTTTAAAATCCATATAATCATGCATTAATATTCAATAATAGCAAAGTATTCTTGTAGTTTTAAAAATTTTATTCCTCTTTTTATAAAGAAACTGATTTTTGAAGTTGATTTTCTGTTATTTTAGATAATACATGTATATTAAAAAAATATACTGAGTATTATATTAATAAAACCAGAAAAAAGGCATTATAAACCTATTAAATATATATATATTAAGATTATATATATATAAATTGTATAATACCTGAAGAATACGGTATTAGAATTATAAATAAGTAAACTTTAAATCTAATAAGTGAAACTTAAATGCATTTATCTCATTAATGGTTTTTTAATGATTTTAGCTTACTTGCCGCAGGATATTCAGAGCCAGGTTGATGAATCACTTTGAATTTTGGGGAAACTTTTAAAATATATATTTCTACGGACTTATGTTGCCCATTTCAAAAAGATAAGTTTTAGGTGAATACGTATACGTACATAACATTCACTATTTTTCTTTATTAACCAGTATCAGAAAATACATAGAATTCCTTAGAATTACATAGCTTTCCCCACAGAGATATAATGCACATATACTGTTGGTGGAACTGGCAAGATACTAAAGTATCTAAGACTTGTATACTAAAATTACATAATATACTTACATACTAAATGACATAGTTAAATTCTTTCACTATATACTATATAACATCCATAAGAGGCTACTAACTCATAAAATCACTAAGGCAACATTAAACAAAACAATCATAATAAAGATTCAATTTATAAATAAAATTTGTATAGATTTTTTTAAATATTATTAACTATCCAGTCTTTCAATTTTATCTTTTTGTTTTTTTTATTTAATTCTTTTAGACTAATTGGTAGCATATTAAACAAACCTATAGCTTTGATATAACTAGTTTTTTTTGCTAACAGTTTTTTTTGAATCTTGGAATAGGTAGATTCTTATTTCTAGTTATACTGTTCGAAGACATAAACAGATTACTTAAACTATTATAATGATATGATAAACAATTTAACGCATATAATTGTTTCTATATTTAACGGGTAATCTTTAGTTATAACTTTATTTTTATTTATTATTTTTAATATTTTTTTTTGTAAATTATGCAGCAAAACTATACTATTCATATACGCACCACCCCATGCTATAATACCATAACTAATAACACTATTGAACAGTGCATAATATAACATTTTAAGTGTTGTATTCATATAATTTGCAAGTTTATGAAAAATGAATATTAGGTACTTAGTTTTATTAACTAAATATTCTATATGTAAAGACCAATTCATTCTATAATCAAATATTAAGCCTACATATTTGGTATTTTTCACTCTTTTTAGCTTAGTGTTATTAATTTGGATATCATAATTATCATTTTCATAATCTGGAACACTATCTATATAATTTCCAAATGTAATATATGTTGACTTTTCTATATTTAAAGATAACTTGTTTAAGGCTAACCAATTTGCAATCCAGTTTAATTCAATATTCATCTTATTTTTAACTTTTCCCAAGTATCTTCGGTAACAATTAATGCTGTATAATCTGCTATGAGATTATATTTTCTTTTACATGTCGTTTACATATATTATAAAAGCGAAGGTCCAAGTATAGTTCCTTGAGGAACGCCTGTTTTAACAATATTATTATGACTTCCCCCGTTGAAAAAGTTCCTATTGATTCAGTATTGATTCTGTGATGAAATGATTATGGAATTAATAAATAATAGCTACTGATATTGATCAAAATTAATACTGAGTTCTCACCAAAACGCAAAACTGATTTCTTACTGATTATTACAAAATCAGTAATGAATCAATGTTGTATCATTATGGAATCAGTACTGTATCAGTTTTGAAATTATTTAATTGAAAAAGGGCAATGTTCCCTTAAAAATTCAGTATTCAATTAATTCAGAATCAGTGTCAAATCATACCCTGTTTAAAAAATTCACACTGATTCAGTACTGATTTCTCTAAAAAATAAATAAAATAAATTTTTTTAGATAATTCTCTAAAACAAATTAGGTAAAAACAAATAAAATTGTCAAAAAACATAAAATAAATAAAAAAAAAGTATTACAGATTTTTCTGTTTATGTTAGTTATCCACCCATCCACTTATTAACCGCGATCAATGCCGCTTAACTTCATTATCTATCATTTCTCAGTTTATTCTCAATGCTACATTCACAAACAGTTACAAAGATAATAAAAACATATTTGTAGACATTTCAAAAGCCCAGTTAGAAATTATTTTAATGATATTAATTTTAATGGAATAAATATATTTTTAAAACAAATATATATTTATAGTAATATATTGCAGCAATTTCATATTAATTGTAACTAGGCTTTTTATAAATATGTTTTCATTATCTTATTGTAACTGTTTGTGAATGTAGCAGATAGAAGATAGTAAATCATGCAATAGAAAATACTAAAATCAGTATGGAAGTAATAATAACATCTCTTTAAGGTTATATTATTTAACATTTCAAGTACATATATTTCATTAATCCAATTGTTAAATATCTAAAAGACTACCTTCTACAAAGGTGTAAAAATTCGAAAGTATGATGCAATTTCGATACACTTTAGCAATTCTTATCTTACTTTATTCAAAACTTACTGCAACAGAAATACTGAAATCAAAATGAAATCATCAAGTTTTCTGCTGAAAAATTTAGCTGTACATTTTCTCAAAAAGTGTTACACAAAATTTATTTCATAATTGTTAGCCCTGGCGTATCTTACATCAATAAATAAAACAATATAATATTAATAATAATACTCGTTTGTGCATTTTAATTTCTCCATATGTAATAAAAACATAATATCTCTTTTTTATTGGTTTAAAATTATTTTTTGTATTTTAGTTTAAACCAATAAAATAGAGATATTTACGTTTTAATACATTATGGAGAAATTAATATCGTACAAAAGTAGGTATAGGGTGGTATGGCGAGACGTAAACAACCCCCACCACGCGGCCCCGCGAGGCCCGGGCGTAGGGCCGGTATGGCGAGACGCGTCTATTTTTAGCCGCGGCGCCAGTGCACCAGATGTGCTCTCTCTCTCTCTCTCTCGCACCCACGCTGTGCCTCTCTCCCTCTCTCTCGCTCGTGGCTCTCTCTCTCTCTCTCTCTCTCGCACCCCACGCTGTCCCTCTCTCCCTCTCTCGCTCGTGTGTCTCTCTTACGCTCTCTCTTCCAACCGCTCTGTCTATGAAAAACACTGCAGCGTCTAAGGGTCGGTATAGCGCAGTGTATACACACTTCGTGCTACTCATTTTTGGGGCCGGTATGGCGCGCTGTCAACATACCCCCACCACATCGATGCTCCTGGTCGTCTTCGATCTCTGTTGCTCCTCTCCCTCTCTCTTGCTCTCTAGCTTTGTCTAGAACTCTTGCGTGCACCTAAGAAGTGGTATAGCGTAGATCTCGGTTTTCGGGACGGTATGGAGAGACACCGTGGCGCCTAGCCAGATGTACCTCTCTCGCACCGACGCTCTCTCTCTCTCTCTCTCTCTCTCTCTCTCTCTCTCTCTCTCTCTCTCTCTCTCTCTCTCTTATACCGTTGTGGAATCCTTAGTTTTAAGTAATAAGAAGAAACACATGTTTATTTTCTGGCCGAATGTACGTGTACGAATCTGTACAATACCTTGTACACCTTACTCATGCTGTACGACTGGTGCTTAGAGTGATGCAACCATGTCTACTTTTCGGTCGTCCATGTCCTATTTTTAACGCTTATACTTAACCGGTAATAAATACTTTTATTTCTCTTGCTCGCTCTTCTTATTATTATGATTGCTCATATTTATAAATTATACATCACGCATGTCAAATTTACAGGGATAATTAAATTAGGAAATTTTAAAAAAATAAAAATAATTAAGTGTTTAATTTACAATGCAATTAAAATTTATTTCTTTATTCTCACATCGTTACATTATTATATTAAATATTATGTAACTCAAAAGGGAATACAGTATTTTCTATTTATTAAATATGTCTCTTGCTCACTGTTAATTATATTTTTTACTTGTCCCGCACTTATAAATTTGTGAAAACCTTTTTCGCCATAAGGATCTCGCAAAAGTGCACAGTTATCGAAAATTGATGTTTTTTCCTTGACATACTGGTACGCTTTAAATCGCCAAGCTGCGGCCAAGGTATTGTTAATTATTAAACTTTTTAGCATATCACCCATAAACATCGATAAACTAAAAGAAAAAGGTATAATTATAATTAATTGAACATTAATAAATTTACTGAGATTAATAAAAATTTTGACTCACTATCCGCTTAGAAGTGCTTGTAATTTTGTCAATTTGTACTGATAAACGTATACATCCTTCCTTCTTATCGTTTCGATTGGCTTATAATCTTGTTCTGGTTCTTTGACGTGTGTAATGCTGTTAAAAAATTCTTCTTTGTCAATGTAAATGGTTCGGTTTGTAATATATTTTTATTTGCTGCTAAAATTAACCTCCCCCATGTGGTGAATCTTTGAATGCCCGTATTCGGATTGTTACGACCCGTTACGCATTTATCCAAGGCTTCCATGCACGTTATAATATCGCGAGTTAACTTACTCACTCTTTCTATTTTATTAAATACCTGCGACACACTTTTCGTCTGTTTAAAAAAAAGTTCGCTCCTTTTTTCGCGCGAAGCCCGAGATTGATACGTATATTTATTAATTGTCGACGATTTGTTTTCTTTATTTGAATCTGATTCATGTATTATTTCAATGTCACTATCTTCTTCTTCCTCGGGCTCCTTCTCTGTATGTGTAATTGTAATTTCCGTATTCCGTTCATTAAATGACTGTAAAATAGATTCGATCGCCTCGGTAACTTCACTACTTGACATTTCTTTTACGGATTCGGGAAATGCGTACTCCTTTAATTGCTTGTGCGACTCAGGTAAATTTATCACAATCTCGTCAGAATTTGACGTACTCGAATAATTTGTCGTTTGCGTTAAAGTGTCCGCATTATTCGGTTTGTTGAGCAATCCTGGTATTTGACGTTCAAAATCGGAAGAACACGCTGAGAAAAATGAAAGATCGGTTAATACCGCGAGATCGTCTGGTAAAAAAGAATCCTGCACTGTGTCTTCCTGTAAACATGGTGTACTTAGCGGTGTGATAATCGGATGTTGAAAACTATCGTTTATTCCATGTGTATACAAATTTGGTTTATTAATCGTAGAAAAATCGTCAGCTGTCGTTTGAATTAATTCATTTGTACCCAACATGTCCATGCAATCTATATCCATATCGAATTCACAACTGTTTGTTTCATTTGTAATTTCCATCGCACTTTCTTAAACAACACACAAACTTCAAATAAACTTTTTAAATAAATTTTCAAAAAACTTAATTATTAATAAGTCTTTTTTCTTAAAACACGAGAAACCAAACGTATAAATTACCGAAATTATACAGTCTTATTCACCCTATTAATTAATTGTATTATTTGAAAATCCTTTATCAATAAAATTCTACTAAGGCACCTCGATGTGAACGTTCGGACTGTGCGAGTAAAACTAAAACCTTCAAGTAAAAAAGGAATACCCATTTAAATAGAGGGTTAAGATTTTACCTGTTTTTAGGGAAATCGACGAAACGTAAGTAGATAAGAATACGTTTTTAAGGATGTTTATAATAAAAAACAGATGGAGCACTTCTCTGTAGGGTATCTCTGTACAAAAAATTCGTTATCGTCCTAAGTAAACTTATACAAATGATCACATCGATAGAGTTTATTATTGAAAGTAAAATGCTTGTTGCGCACGTGTGCAGGAATGAATCTGTACCTGTAGCGGCAATAAAAACCAGATGGACCTCTCTAATGCACATACCTAGGTATGAAAATTAGTATACATCTGTGTGCATGCCCGTGTCATAACGTAAATGAGAAAACAAGAGGGAGAAAAATCGGTTAGTAGGGATGAAAATCTGAAAATCGTCAGTCTATTTTCCTGCGCGGTCTCAGTTGCATCGTAGCACGCGAAAAACCTTTGTTTTTATTCTTGCAAATCATCTTTTCGACAAAAGTTTAAAAAATGATTAGCCCTGCTGAAATAATTTTGTGCGGTATTATTGTGCGAATCGTTGATTATTTGCGCCAAAGACAGCCCCCCGCGAGACTTTGGCGCAGATGTGATTTTACGTGGCGTCATCGCTGTAAGGCGAATGGAGTATGTGAGATTAGTGCGGGAGTTTAATTTCATCCTGAGCTGCTGCAAATTTCGAGAAATTGCCCATTTACATCGCTTTTTTTTCGAGGCAACGAAGTGGCGGTAAGAGCAGCCGGAGATTTTATAATTCGTCTCAAGATGCAGGGATTGTATCCATTAAGAAATTTAATGGATGAATATAATGATATGAAAGTAAGTGTACATATTTTATTTATAAGTAACATGGGTTGTTTATTATGCAGTTGTGAATTAAACTTTAATAGTATAAACACATGCGTTTAAAAAATTATTTCACACATGCATTTATGCACGTACATTAAAATTCTCTCTCTCTCTCTCTCTCCTCTCTCTCTCTCTCGGCGCACTCATCCTCCCACCCGCTCACTCTCTCTCTCTCCCCACCCGCTCTCTCTCTCTCTCTCTCTCCTCTCTCTCTCTCTCTCTACTCTCTCTCTCTTACTAACTCGTCATTCTCCATTTTCCATGTTAATATCAACCGCCTAAAACACATTTTTCATCCGTCGAGTCACTAATACTTCCATCTAATCATGATATCATTGCTTTTTCAGAAACCTTCCTCACACAGCATGACTCCTCCAACATGTTGGGCCTTCCTGGCTACACATTGCACAGGCTGGATCGGGTTGGTAAGGATGGGGGGGGGTGTTGCGGCCTACTTCAAGGAATAATCTTGATGTTAGGCTCTTGGATCACTCCGACCCCGTTTTTTTCCAACACTCCCGAGTTTATGATCTTTAGAGTACTTAATAAAACCAGATCACTGCTGTTTTGCGTTGTTTATAGGAGGCCCACAGCGGCATACCCGTCTAAATTCTTTGATACGTTGACTAATTATTTACATTCTTGCGACCAGGTGGTTCATTCACCGGCGATTTTAATATTAACATGTGCAAGAAAGATGGGGCATCCGCCATGTTGGATTCATACTTAAATACACTTAACCTTTTCCTTGTTAAATCCGATCCTAACTCATCATACGCAATCAATCACTTATTCATCTCATACATGGCTCGATCTTTTCATCTTACGTAATCCCCCGCCAGTATTTACTTATTTTAAGTCGCCAGTTCCCTTTGCAGCAGGGCACGACTTTATTACACTTACATTAGACATTCCCAAACCTTTGCCGGCTGTAAGGAGGATTTGGTCAAGAAAACTTGCACTGGTTGACCCGTTGGCGGCGGCTGCACTTTTTTCGGATACGTTTTAATCTCTCATCTCTCTCATGCTCTACCACTGTGTCGTCTATATCACCAATCTCTCAACTATCAACTATGTCGTCTGGCCATTCACCTTCTCATTCACCTTTCATTCCTCTACACTAAATTCGCCGACCTCTATTGTCTCGCCTCCCATCAACATTCTACTTTCAAATCTTAATTCAGCCATCCTACATACGTTTGACTCACTCGCTCCTGCCAAACTCATCACCATTAAAAACTCTAGTAAGTCTTTGATTACACCGCAACATTAGACAGAACATTAAGGCTCGCAATATGGGCGTATAAAGATATTGGTCACTGGCCTTAGTTCGGATTTCCAGTCTTAACAGAGATCTGCGTAGACCTTGTTAGAATGAGATTGAATCCAACAAATTTTTACATTTTAATAACAAAATTAAATCCGCCTCTAGCTCGTCTGCGTTGTGGAAGGAGCTTAGGAGCATGGGTCTCATGTCTAAATCTGCGCAAAACACCTCTCAACCTGTTTTCACTCGACCAACTCAACACTCATTATGCTTCTATTTCATATTCACCTACTCCTTCTCTTATACTCAGCTTCAGACCCTCATATCATCACCTGACATCTTACCCCTATCTTATCCCTTAACGTCCTTTAATTTTGCTCCTATCACCCCACTAAAAGTCATGTCCGCAATCACCAGAGCCCTTCCAAGGCTGTGGGCCACGACGGAATCTCCGTTCCAATGCTCAAGCTTTTAGCTGCTAAAATAGCTCCATCATTTGGCTGAAATATTCAATTTGTCTCTCTCCACTGGATCTTTTCCTAACCCTTGGTCTAGGTCTCTGCTTTTCCCTCTGGCAAAGTCTAACAGGGTGATCTCGCCGTCTGACACTAGGCCCATTGCAAAGCTCTGTGAAGCCTCCAAAATTTTGGAAAAATTAGTGCACGAGCAACTTACTGAGTATCTTAATGATAATAACTAATTATTGAGAGACAAGCAGGCTTCCGCAGGGGGCATAGTACTCAGACGGCCCTGATCGGTGTTCTGGATGATATTAGGAGAGCCATTGACAAACGCATGATTACCGTACTCGTTTTATTCGATTTCTCAAAGGCATTTGATTCGGGCCTCACGACTTATTACTCCGTAAGCTGCGTGCAATGGGTTGTTCTAATCTAGTCATTACCTGGTTCTACCACTACTTGGTTGGCCGTTCTCAGGCGGTGGTGGATGAGCTGGGAGTGAGCTCGGCCTGGCTGGGCACGTCTAGGGGGGTTCCACAGGGTAGTGTCCTTGGGCCACTCTTATTCTCTTTTTATCAACGATCTCCCGCATGTTTTAAGTCATTCGGACTATATGATTTCGCGGATGACACCCAGATCTATCACTCGTTCATCCGTCCGACCTCGCTCAAGGAGTGAAAAAAATTTCAGAAGATGCGAATGCGATAGATGGCTGGGCGAGGTCGAACGGGTTGAATTTGAATGTGAAAAAAACGAAGGTGATGATCTTGGGCAGTCAGGCCTATTTCGCGCATTGATTGGACACTGTCCCGAAGGTTACAATAGGGAATAATGTCCTGGGATGAGTCTGAGGTCAAATCACTTGGTCTCTGGATTACTCCTACCCTGGACTGGTCTCGTCAGGTCGCGTCTGTCTCTCAGCGAGTTCATGGAGTCCTTCACTCGTTAAGATTTTTTAAAAGAGCGCTCTCACGTCGGAACAGAAAGAGCCTTGTTGAGGCTCTGATCTTCCCGCACTTTGACTACGCTTGCGCAGTTTTTCATGATCTGGATGCTACTAAGAATTTAAAATTACAGCGACTTCTGAATGCATGCGTACGCTTTGTGTGGGGTTGTATTCCGTGGCGCGAACATGTTACGCCTTACCGTCTTGAGCTAGGCTGGCTGTCGGTCGAGCTTAGAAGATCTCTGTTCATTGCTACCTGCGCCTTTAACGCCATCTCGCACAAATCTCCTGCATATATTGCTCGTCATTTCACTATTCGCGATGCTTCATTTTCATCCCGCTTTTCCTCACGCCACCTACCTCTGTCCCTTTATCTCCCTCCTAGAACTGAAGCCCTTAATAATTCCTTCATCGTCACTGCTCTCTCATCAATCATCCCGTACACCAACTTCGACCCTCTCCTTGCTAACTCCTTTAGATCATCCCTTCTACGTTATCTGTCTGAGCTCGATCGACAGGCCTGGGAGGGTTAAGCAATGAGGGATTAAATTGCCCTCCAGTACCGGTTTTCTAGGAGCTATTTAAATCTATTTAATTTATTTAATTTTTCTAATCATTTTATTTATTTTATCCTCTCTCATATTTTCTTTCGGGGTTTCGCCGACCGGGTACAACTTTAGTTTAAGATATGCTGCGTGTAATTCCTTTGGATTCCTTTTTAATTTTAATTCTAATTTATTTTAATTGAATTGAACTAGATTGTATCTTAGCGTTACCGTTGTCCAATGTTGCGCTCGGGACTGATCCCGCTGTTTTTTCGATTTTATTTTATTTATGTTATTACTGCGTATTCTATTTGTATTTCGTTTATTTACCTTGCTTATTTATTTTACTTTGTTATTAGTTTTGTTGTATATAACTATTGTTATTATTTTATTTTATTACTTTTGTTTACTATTGCGTCGATTTCTTTTGTGTATACGGGGTTTTACCCCACCCATACCTAATAAATGTTATCAATCAATCAATCAATCTCGTATCACCCTCTCTCTCTCTTATCTCTCTCGTGCACCCATTCTTGTCCGTGCTCCCCCTCTCCTCCACCTCCTCTCTCTCTCGCTCCTCTCTCTCTCTCTCTCTCTTGGCCCCCGTAGCCTAAAAAATAACTATCAATCAATCAATCTCTCTCTTACACTTAGTATCAGGTGTATTCAGTATATATTAATACAGATTACTTATGATTTCAACATGTATTAATAATTTCATTTTTTATTTTTCAGTTGGAAGAAATTTACTTAACGACATTGATAGCGACAGTGAAATTATTGTCGTTTCCTCCGAGAGTGACAACGATGTTGACGAGAACACCGAGTGTACAAGCGGTACTTGCGACTGCGAATCTTGTACGCGCAGCTCACCACTTACTACCCAAGAAGATACTGCTCAAGTGCGTGAACAGATTAATGAGGAGGATGTTTTCGTCGATGTGGTGAGCGACGATGAAAGTATGTTTGTCGATGTGGTGGGCATCGATGATCCAACGGGGGAAGTCAGAGAGGTAGAAGTTGCCCCGCTAGAAATAAACAGCCCCAACGACAACCACAACAACGACGAGTACGAACGACGACGACGACGACGACGACGACGACGACGACGACGACGAGAATGACGCGGACGACGAGCTCGACGTCGCAACCGGGCGTCCTAGTGGTCTTATAGCCGGTATGATTATGAGTAGCCTATTATATTCAAGCAATGCGCTGGCACTCC
>JANSJX010000349.1:0-32285 GCA_026168455.1 Theocolax elegans
ATGAGCCGGACGACCCTACCTGATTTTTTGTATCTGTAGTGACTAAGGCGCTATCATGACTTAAAATCGGCGCGTCGAATTCCGCATAAAATAAATTTAATTACATGAATTTCACAAAAATGTTGCAGAAGATCGTGTAATTAACCGATTGTATAAACTAAAGTGCATTGTATTCGTCTTGAAAAATGAGCCGGGACCCTACCTGATTTTTTCGTATCTGTTGACTAAGGCGCTATCATGACTTAAAATCGGCGCGTCGAATTCCGCATAAAATAAATTTAATTACATGAATTTCACAAAAATGCTAGAAGATCGTGTAATTAACCGATTTGAATAAACTAAAGTGCATTGTATTCGTCTTGAAAAATGAGCCGGGACGACCCTACCTGATTTTTTCGTATCTGTAGTGACTGGCGCTACATGACTTAAAATCGGCGCGTCGAATTCCGCATAAAATAAATTTAATTACATGAATTTCACAAAAATGCTGCAGAAGATCGTGTAATTAACCGATTTGTATAACTAAAGTGCATTGTATTCGTACTTGAAAAATGAGCCGGGAACGACCCTACCTGATTTTTTTCGTATCTGTAGTGACTAAGGCGCTATCATGACTTAAAATCGGCGCGTCGAATTTCCGCATAAAATAAATTTAATTACATGAATTTCACAAAAATGCTGCAGCAGATCGTGTAATTACCGATTTGTATTAAACTAAAGTGCATTGTATTCCGTCTTGATAAAAATGAGCCGGGACTACCCTACCTGATTTTTTCGTATCTGCTATGACTAAGGCGCTATCATGACTTAAAATCGGCGCGTCGAATTCCGCATAAAAGTAACTTTTATTACATAAATTTCACAAAATGCTAAAGAATATCGTGTAATTAACCGATTTGAATAAATTAAAGTGCATTGTAATTCGTCTTGAATATGAGCCGGGACGACCCTACCTGATTTTTTCGTATCTGTAGGACTATAGGCGCTAACATTGACTTAAAATCGGCGCGTCGAATTCCGCATTAAAATAATTTAATTACATGAATCACAAAAATGCTGAGAAGATGGTGTAATTAACCGATTTGCATAAACTAAGTGCATGTATTCGTTCTTAAAAATGAGCCGGGAGGGCCCCTTACTGATTTTTTCGTAAACTGTCGTGTGACTAAGGCGCTAACATGACTTAAAACGCGCGTCGAAATTCCGCCTAAAATAATTTATTACATGAATTTCACAAAATGTTGCAAGAAGATCGTGTTAATAACCGCTTTGTATAAAACTAAAGTGATTGTATTCGACTTGAAAAAGCGCCGGCAACGACCCTACCTGATTTTTTTGTATCTGTAGTGACTAAGGCGTATCATGACTTAAAATCGGCGCGTCGAATCGCATAAAAATAAATTTATTACATGAATTTCACAAAAATGCTGTAGAGATCGTGTAATTAAACCGCTTAAATAAACTAAAGTGCATTGTGATTCCGTCTTGAAAAATGAGCCGGGACGACCTACCTGATTTTTCGTATCTGTCTTGACTAAGGCGCTAATGACTTAAAATCGGCGCGTCGAATTCCGCATAAAATAAATTTAATTACATGAATTTCACAAAAATGTTGCAGAAGATCGTGTAATTAACCGATTTGAATAAACTAAAGTGCATTGTATTCGTCTTGAAAAATGAGCCGGACGACCCTACCTGATTTTTTCGTATCTGTAGTGACTAAGGCGCTATCATGACTTAAAATCGGCGTCGAATTCCGCATAAAATAAATTTAATTACATGAATTTCACAAAAATGCTGCAGAAGATCGTGTAATTAACCGATTTGAATAAACTAAAGTGCATTGTATTCGTCTTGAAAAATGAGCCGGACGACCCTACCTGATTTTTTCGTATCTGTAGTGACTAAGGCGTTATGATTAAAATCGGCGCGTCGAATTCCGCATAAAATAAATTTATTACATGAATTTCACAAAAATGCTAGAAGATCGTGTAATTAACCGATTTGAATAAACTAAAGTGCATGCATTCGTCTTGAAAAAATGAGCCGGGACGACCCTACCTGATTTTTTTGTATCTGTAGTGACTAAGGCCTTAACATGACTTAAAGTCGGCTCGTCCGAATTCCGCATAAAATAAATTAATTACATGAATTTCACAAGATGCTGCAGAAGAGCGTGGTAATACCGATTTTGCATAAACTAAGTGCATTGTATTCGTCCTTGAAAAATGAGCTGGGACGACCCTACCTGATTTTTTCGTATGTGTCGTGACTAAGGCCTATAAATGACTTAAAATCGAGCGCGTCGAATTCCGCATACAAATAAAAATAATTACATGAATTTCACAAAAATGTTGCAGAAGATCGTGTAATTAACCGATTTGTATAAACTAAGTGCATTGTATTCGACTTGAAAAATGAGCCGGACGACCCTACCTGATTTTTTTGTATCTGTAGTGACTAACGCGCTATCATGACTTAAAGTCCGAGCGTCGAATTCGCATAAAGATAAATTTAATACATGAATTTCACAAAAATGCTAAAGAACGATCTGTGTAATTTTAACCGATTTAAATAAATCTAAAGTGCATTGTATTCCGTCTTGAACCAAATGATCCGGGACGACCCTACTGATTTTTTTCGTATCTGTAGTGACTAAGGCGCTATTATGAGTTAAAATAGGCGCGTCGAATTCCGCATATAAATAAATTTAGTTACATGAATTTCACAAAATGCTGCAGAAGATCGTGTAATTAACCGATTTGAATAAACTAAAGTGCATTGTATTCGTCTTGAAAATGAGCAGGGACGACCCTACCTGATTTTTTCGTATCTGTCTGACTAACAAGGGAAGTACATGACCTTCGGGTAACGGATCTCATCCTAACTTTGGTATGTCCTTTTATAATATAAAAATATGAAGAAAGCCAAGTTATCTCTTGCCAATGGCCACTTTTACGTAAGTTATTCGACATTCAATAATAGTAGCAGTAAAAATTACTTCCAATTCGGTCGCTTATAACTCGGAAACAAATAAAGATAAACAATCAAACCAAAAACCAGAAAAAAGTTGAGTTCAAGTAGATATGGTTTGGAAAAAAAGAAGCTCAAATTGCTTAATTTGAAGCAAAGTTATGAAGAAAATAAGAAATTGAAGATTATTAGGCCAAAAGAAACAATAAATTTTTCATATTAAATTATGGTTAAAATTTTTTCAATTTTTTATTTTCTTTATAACTTTACTTCAAATTAAGCAATTTGAGCTTCTTTTTTTTCAAACCATATCTACTTGAACTCAACTTTCTTCTGGTTTTTGGTTCGATTGTTTATCTTTATTTGTTTCCGAGTTATAAGCGATCGAATTGGAAGTAATTTTTACTGCAAGTATTATTGGATGTCGAATAACTTCCGTAAAAGTGGCCATTGGCAAGAGATAACTTGGCTTTCTTCATACTTTTATATTATAAAAGACATACCAAAGTTAGGATGAGATCCGTTTCCCGGAGGTCATGTACTTCCCTTGTAAGGCGCTATCATGACTTAAAATCGGAGCGTAGAATTTCGCATAAAATAAATTTAATTACATGAATTTCAGAAAAATGCTGCAGAAGATCATGTATTTAATCGATTTGTATAAACTAAAGTGCATTGTATTCGTCTTGAAAAATGAGCAGGGACGACCCTACCTGATTTTTTCGTATCTGTCTTGACTAAGGCGCTGTTATGACTTAAAATCGGCGTGTCGAATTCCGCATAAAATAACTTTAAGTACGTGAATTTCACAATAATGCTAAAGAAGATCGTGTAATTAACCGACTTAAATAAACTAAAGTGCATTGTATTCGTCTTGAAAAATGAGCCGGGACGCCCCTACCTGATTTTTTCGTATCTGTCTTGACTAAGTCGCTATCATGACTTAAAATCGGTGCGTCGACTTCCGCATAAAACATATTTAATACATGAATTTCACGAAAATGCTGCAGGAGATCGTGTAATTAACCAATGTGAATGAACTAAAATGCATTGTATGCGTCTGGAAAAATGAGCCGGGACGACCCTACCTGATTTTTTCGTATCTGTCTTGACTAAGGCGCTGTTATGACTTAAAATCGGCGTGTCGAATTCCGCATAAAATAACTTTAAGTACGTGAATTTCACAATAATGCTAAAGAAGATCGTGTAATTAACCGATTTAAATAAACTAAAGTGCATTGTATTCGTCTTGAAAAATGAGCCGGGACGACCCTACCTGATTTTTTCGTATCTATCTTGACTAAGTCGCTATCATGACTTAAAATCGGTGCGTCGACTTCCGCATAAAACATATTTAATACATGAATTTCACAAAATTCTGCAGGAGATCGTGTAATTAACCAATGTGAATGAACTAAAATGTATTGTATGCGTCTGGAAAAATGAGCCGGGACGACCCCACCTGATTTTTTCGTATCTGTCTTGACTAACGCGCTGTTATGACTTAAAATCGGCGCGTCGAATTCCGCATAAAATAAATATAATTACATGAATTTCACAAAAATGTTGCAGTAAATCGTGTAATTAACCGATTTGTATAAACTAAAGTGCATTGTATTCGTCTTGAAATATGAGCAGGGACGACCCTACCTGATTTTTTCGTATCTGTCTTGACTAAGGCGCTGTTATGACTTAAAATCGGAGCATCGAATTTCGCATAAAATAAATTCAATTACATGAATTTCACAAAAATGTTGCAGTAGATCGTGTAATTAACCGATTTGTATAAACTAAAGTGCATTGTATTCGTCTTGAAAAATGAGCCGAAACGACCCTACCTGATTTTTTCGTATCTGTCTTAACTAAGGCGCTATCATGACTTAAAATCGACGCGTCGAATTCCGCATAAAATAAATTTAATTACATGAATTTCACAAAAATGTTGCAGGAGATCGTGTAACTAACCAATGTGAATGAACTAAAATGCATTGTATGCGTCTGGAAAAATGAGCCCGGACGACCCTACCTGATTTTTTCGTATCTGTCTTGACTAAGGCGCTATCATGACTTAAAATCGGTGCGTCGACTTCCGCATAAAACATATTTAATACATGAATTTCACAAAAATGCTGCAGGAGATCGTGTAATTAACCAATGTGAATGAACTAAAATGCATTGTATGCGTCTGGAAAAATGAGCCGGGACGACCCTACCTGATTTTTTCGTATCTTCTTGACTAAGGCGCTGTTATGACTTAAAATCGGCGCGTCGAATTCCGCATAAAATAACTTTAAGTTCATGAATTTCAGAATAATGCTAAAGAATATCGTGTAATTATTCTATTTGTATAAACTAAAGTGCATTGTGTTCGTCTTGAAATATGAGCAGGGACGACCCTACCTGATTTTTTCGTATCTGTCTTGACTAAGGCGCTGTTATGACTCAAATCGGCGCGTCGAATTCCGCATAATATACATTTAATTACATGAATTTCACAAAAATGCTGTAGAAGATCGTGTAATTAACCGATTTAAATAGACTAAAGTGCATTGTATTCGTCTTGAAAAATGAGCCTGGACGACCATACCTGATTTTTTCGGATCTGTCTTGACTATGTCGCTATCATGACTTAAAATCGGTGCGTCGACTTTCCGCATAAAACATATTTAATACATGAATTCACAAAAATGCTGCAGGAGATCGTGTAATTACCAATGTGAATAAACTAAAACGCATTGTATGCGTCTGGAAAAATGAGCCGGAACGACCCTACCTGATATTTTGTATCTGTAGTGACTAAGGCGCTAACATGACTTAAAATCGGCTCGTCGAATTCCGCATAAAATAAATTTAATTGCATGAATTTCACAAAAATGTTGCAGTAGATCGTGTAATTAACCGATTTGAATAAACTAAAGTGCATTGTATTCGTCTTGAAATATGAGCCGGGATGACCCTACCTGATTTTTTCGTATCTGTCTTGACTAAGGCCATAAAATGACTTAAAATCGGCGCGTCGAATTCCGCATAAAGTAACTTTTATTACATAAATTTCACAAAAATGCTAAAGAATATCGTGTATTTAACCGATTTAAATAGACTAAAGTGCATTGTATTCGTCTTGAAAAATGAGCGAATATACATTTAATTACATGAATTTCACAAAAATGCTGTAGAAGATCGTGTAATTAACCGATTTAAATAGACTAAAGTGCATTGTATTCGTCTTGAAAAATGAGCCTGGACGACCCTACCTGATTTTTTCGGATCTGTCTTGACTATGTCGCTATCATGACTTAAAATCGGTGCGTCGACTTCCGCATAAAACATATTTAATACATGAATTTCACAAAAATGCTGCAGGAGATCGTGTAATTAACCAATGTGAATAAACTAAAATGCATTGTATGCGTCTGGAAAAATGAGCCGGAACGACCCTACCTGATATTTTTGTATCTGTAGTGACTAAGGCGCTAACATGACTTAAAATCGGCTCGTCGAATTCCGCATAAAATAAATTTAATTGCATGAATTTCACAAAAATGTTGCAGTAGATCGTGTAATTAACCGATTTGAATAAACTAAAGTGCAATGTATTCGTCTTGAAATATGAGCCGGGATGACCCTACCTGATTTTTTCGTATCTGTCTTGACTAAGGCCATAAAATGACTTAAAATCGGCGCTTCGAATTCCGCATAAAGTAACTTTTATTACATAAATTTCACAAAAATGCTAAAGAATATCGTGTATTTAACCGATTTAAATAAATTAAAGTGCATTGAATTCGTCTTGGAAAATAAGCCGGGACGACCCTACCTGATTTATTCGTATCGGTCTTGACTAAGGCGCTATTATGACTTAAAATCGGCGCGTCGAATTCCGCATAAAATAAATTTAATTACATGAATTTCACAAAATTGCTGCAGGAGATCGTGTAATTAACCGATGTGAATAAACTAAAATGCATTGTATGCTTCTGGAAAAATGAGCCGGGACGAACCTACCTGCTTTTTTTGTACCTGAAGTGACTAAGGCGCTAACATGACTTAAAATCGGCGCGTCGAATTCCGCTTAAAATAAATTTAATTACATTAATTTCACAAAAATGTTGCAGTAGATCGTGTAATTAACCGATTTGAATAAAGTAAAGTGCATTGCATTCGTCTTGAAAAATGAGCCGAGAAGACCCTACCTGATTTTTTCGTATCTGTCTTGACTAAGGCGCTGTTATGACTTAAAATCGGAGCATCGAATTTCGCATAAAATAAATTCAATTACATGAATTTCACAAAATGTTGCAGTAGATCGTGTAATTAACCGATTTGTATAAACTAAAGTGCATTGTATTCGTCTTGAAAAATGAGCCGAAACGACCCTACCTGATTTTTTCGTATCTGTCTTAACTAAGGCGCTATCATGACTTAAATCGACGCGTCGAATTCCGCATAAAATAAATTTAATTACATGAATTTTCACAAAAATGTTGCAGGAGATCGTGTAACTAACCAATGTGAATGAACTAAAATGCATTGTATGCATCTGGAAAAATGAGCCCGGACGACCCTACCTGATTTTTTCGTATCTGTCTTGACTAAGGCGCTATCATGACTTAAAATCGGTGCGTCGACTTCCGCATAAAACATATTTAATACATGAATTTCACAAAAATGCTGCAGGAGATCGTGTAATTAACCAATGTGAATGAACTAAAATGCATTGTATGCGTCTGGAAAAATGAGCCGGGACGACCCTACCTGATTTTTTCGTATCTTTCTTGACTAAGGCGCTGTTATGACTTAAAATCGGCGCGTCGAATTCCGCATAAAATAACTTTAAGTTCATGAATTTCAGAATAATGCTAAAGAATATCGTGTAATTATTCTATTTGTATAAACTAAAGTGCATTGTGTTCGTCTTGAAATATGAGCAGGGACGACCCTACCTGATTTTTTCGTATCTGTCTTGACTAAGGCGCTGTTATGACTCAAAATCGGCGCGTCGAATTCCGCATAATATACATTTAATTACATGAATTTCACAAAAATGCTGTAGAAGATCGTGTAATTAACCGATTTAAATAGACTAAAGTGCATTGTATTCGTCTTGAAAAATGAGCCTGGACGACCCTACCTGATTTTTTCGGATCTGTCTTGACTATGTCGCTATCATGACTTAAAATCGGTGCGTCGACTTCCGCATAAAACATATTTAATACATGAATTTCACAAAAATGCTGCAGGAGATCGTGTAATTAACCAATGTGAATAAACTAAAACGCATTGTATGCGTCTGGAAAAATGAGCCGGAACGACCCTACCTGATATTTTTGTATCTGTAGTGACTAAGGCGCTAACATGACTTAAAATCGGCTCGTCGAATTCCGCATAAAATAAATTTAATTGCATGAATTTCACAAAAATGTTGCAGTAGATCGTGTAATTAACCGATTTGAATAAACTAAAGTGCATTGTATTCGTCTTGAAATATGAGCCGGGATGACCCTACCTGATTTTTTCGTATCTGTCTTGACTAAGGCCATAAAATGACTTAAAATCGGCGCGTCGAATTCCGCATAAAGTAACTTTATTACATAAATTTCACAAAAATGCTAAGAATATCGTGTATTTAATCCGATTTGTATAACTAAAGTGCATTGTCTTCGTCTTGAAAAATGAGCCGGAACGACCCTACCTGATTTTTTCGTATCTGTCTTGACTAAGGCGCTATCATGACCTTAAATCGGCGCGTAGATTTCCGCATAAAATAAATTTAATTACATGAATTTCAGCAAAATGCTGCAGAATATCGTGTAATGTAATCGATTTGTATAAACTAAAGTGCATTGTATTCGTCTTGAAAAATGAGCCGGAACGACCCTACCTGATTTTTTCGTATCTGTCTTGACTAAGGCGCTATCATGGACTTAAAATCGGCGCGTCGAATTTCCGCATAAAATAAATTTAATACATGAATTTCACAAAAATGCTGCAGAAGATCGTGTATTAACCGATTTGAATAAATAAAGTGCATTGTCTTCGTCTTGAAAATGAGCCGGAACGACCCTACCTGATTTTTTCGTATCTGTCTTGACTAAGGCGCTATCATGACTTAAAATCGGCGCGTCGAATTCCGCATAAAATAAATTTAATTACATGAATTTCACAAAAATGTGCAGTAGATCGTGTAATTAACCGATTTGAATAAACTAAAGTGCATTGTATTCGTCTTGAAAATGAGCCGGGAAGACCCTACCTGATTTTTTCGTATCTGTCTTGACTAAGGCGCATAAATGACTTAAAATCGGCGCGTCGAATTCCGCATAAAGTAAATTTAATTACATGAAATTTCACAAAAATGCTGAAGAGATCGTGTATTAACCGATTTGAATAAACTAAAGTGCATTGTATTCGTCTTGAAAATGAGCCGGGACGACCCTACCTGATTTTTTCGTATCTGTCTTGACTAAGGCGCTATTATGACTTAAAATCGGCGCGTCGAATTCCGCATAAAATAAATTTAATTACATGAATTTCACAAAAATGCTGCAGGAGATCGTGTATTAACCGATTTGAATAAACTAAAGTGCATTGTATTCGTCTTGAAAAATGAGCCGGGAACGACCTACCTGATTTTTTCGTATCTGTATTGACTAAGGCGCTATCATGACTTAAAATCGGCGCGTCGAATTCCGCATAAAATAAATTTAATTACATGAATTTCACAAAAATGTTGCAGTAGATCGTGTAATTAACCGATTTGTATAAACTAAAGTGCATTGTATTCGTCTTGAAAAATGAGCCGGAACGACCCTACCTGATTTTTTCGTATCTGTCTTGACTAAGGCGCTATCATGACTTAAAATCGGCGCGTCGAATTCCGCATAAAATAAATTTAATTACATGAATTTCACAAAAATGTTGCAGTAGATCGTGTAATTAACCGATTTGAATAAACTAAAGTGCATTGCATTCGTCTTGAAAAATGAGCAGGGACGACCCTACCTGATTTTTTCGTATCTGTCTTGTCTAAGGCGCTATCATGACTTAAAATCGGAGCGTAGAATTTCGCATAAAATAAATTTAATTACATGAATTTCACAAAAATGTTGCAGAAGATCGTGTATTAATCCGATTTGTATAAACTAAAGTGCATTGTATTCGTCTTGAAAAATGAGCCGGAACGACCCTACCTGATTTTTTCGTATCTGTCTTGACTAAGGCGCTATCATGTCTTAAAATCGGCGCGTCGAATTCCGCATAAAATAAACTTAATTACATGAATTTCACAAAAATGTTGCAGTAGATCGTGTAATATACCGATTTGAATAAACTAAAGTGCATTGTATTCGTCTTGAAAAATGAGCCGGGAACGACCCTACCTGATTTTTTCGTATCTGTCTTGACTAAGGCGCTATCATGACTTAAAATCGGCGCGTCGAATTCCGCATAAATAAATTTAATTACATGAATTTCACAAAAATTGCTGCAGGAAGATCGTGTAATTAACCGATGTGAATAAACTAAAGTGCATTGTATCGTCTGGAAAAATGAGCCGGGAACGAACCTACCTGCTTTTTTGTACCTGTAGTGACTAAGGCGCTAACATGACTTAAAATCGGCGCGTCGAATTCCGCATAAAATAAATTTAATTACATGAATTTCACAAAAATGTTGCAGTAGATCGTGTAATTAACCGATTTGTATAAACTAAAGTGCATTGTATTCGTCTTGAAAAATGAGCCGGAACGACCCTACCTGATTTTTTCGTATCTGTCTTGACTAAGGCGCTATCATGACTTAAAATCGGCGCGTCGAATTCCGCATAAAATAAATTTAATTACATGAATTTCACAAAAATGTTGCAGTAGATCGTGTAATTAACCGATTTGAATAAAGTAAAGTGCATTGCATTCGTCTTGAAAAATGAGCCGGACGACTCTACCTGATTATTTCGTATCTGTCTTGACGAAGGCGCTATCATGACTTAAAATCGGCGCGTCGAATTCCGCATAAAATAAATTTAATTACATGAATTTCACAAAAATGTTGCAGTAGATCGTGTAATTAACCGATTTGTATAAACTAAAGTGCATTGTATTCGTCTTGAAAAATGAGCCGGGACGACCCTACCTGATTTTTTCGTATCTGTCTTGACTAAGGCGCTATCATGACTTAAAATCGGCGCGTCGAATTCCGCATAAAATAAATTTAATTACATGAATTTCACAAAAATGTTGCAGTAGATCGTGTAATTAACCGATTTGAATAAACTAAAGTGCATTGTATTCGTCTTGAAAAATGAGCCGGAACGACTCTACCTGATTTTTTCGTATCTGTCTTGACTAAGGCGCTATCATGACTTAAAATCGGAGCGTAGAATTTCGCATAAAATAAATTTAATTACATGAATTTCAGAAAAATGCTGCAGAAGATCATGTATTTAATCGATTTGTATAAACTAAAGTGCATTGTATTCGTCTTGAAAAATGAGCCGGAACGACCCTACCTGATTTTTTCGTATCTGTCTTGACTAAGGCGCTATCATGACTTAAAATCGGCGCGTCGAATTCCGCATAAAATAAATTTAATTACATGAATTTCACAAAAATGTTGCAGTAGATCGTGTAATTAACCGATTTGAATAAAGTAAAGTGCATTGTATTCGTCTTGAAAAATGAGCCGGAACGACTCTACCTGATTTTTTCGTATCTGTCTTGACTAAGGCGCTATCATGACTTAAAATCGGCGCGTCGAATTCCGCATAAAATAACTTTAATAACATGAATTTCACAAAAATGTTGCAGAAGATCGTGTAATTAACCGATTTGTATAAACTAAAGTGCATTGTATTCGTCTTGAAAAATGAGCCGGAACGACTCTACCTGATTTTTTCGTATCTGTCTTGACTAAGGCGCTATCATGACTTAAAATCGGCGCGTCGAATTCCGCATAAAATAAATTTAATTACATGAATTTCACAAAAATGTTGCAGTAGATCGTGTAATTAACCGATTTGAATAAAGTAAAGTGCATTGTATTCGTCTTGAAAAATGAGCCGGAACGACTCTACCTGATTTTTTCGTATCTGTCTTGACTAAGGCGCTATCATGACTTAAAATCGGCGCGTCGAATTCCGCATAAAATAAATTTAATTACATGAATTTCACAAAAATGTTGCAGAAGATCGTGTAATTATCCGATTTGTATAAACTAAAGTGCATTGTATTCGTCTTGAAAAATGAGCCGGAACGACCCTACCTGATTTTTTCGTATCTGTCTTGACTAAGGCGCTATCATGACTTAAAATCGGCGCGTCGAATTCCGCATAAAATAAATTTAATTACATGAATTTCACAAAAATGTTGCAGTAAGATCGTGTAATTAACCGATTTGTATAAACTAAAGTGCATTGTATTCGTCTTGAAAAATGAGCCGGAACGACCCTACCTGATTTTTTCGTATCTGTCTTGACTAAGGCGCTATCATGACTTAAAATCGGCGCGTCGAATTCCGCATAAAATAAATTTAATTACATGAATTTCACAAAAATGTTGCAGTAGATCGTGTAATTAACCGATTTGAATAAAGTAAAGTGCATTGTATTCGTCTTGAAAAATGAGCCGGAACGACCCTACCTGATTTTTTCGTATCTGTCTTGACTAAGGCGCTATCATGACTTAAAATCGGCGCGTCGAATTCCGCATAAAATAAATTTAATTACATGAATTTCACAAAAATGTTGCAGAAGATCGTGTAATTAACCGATTTGAATAAACTAAAGTGCATTGTATTCGTCTTGAAAAATGAGCCGGAACGACCCTACCTGATTTTTTCGTATCTGTCTTGACTAAGGCGCTATCATGACTTAAAATCGGCGCGTCGAATTCCGCATAAAATAAATTTAATTACATGAATTTCACAAAAATGTCTGCAGAAGATCGTGTAATTAACCGATTTGAATAAACTAAAGTGCATTGTATTCGTCTTGAAAAATGAGCCGAAACGACCCTACCTGATTTTTTCGTATCTGTCTTAACTAAGGCGCTATGATGACTTAAAATCGGCGCGTCGAATTCCGCATAAATAAATTTAATTACATGAATTTCACAAAAATGCTGCAGAAGATCGTGTAATTAACCGATTTGATAAACTAAAGTGCATTGTATTCGTCTTGAAAAATGAGCCGGAACGACCCTACCTGATTTTTTCGTATCTGTCTTGACTAAGGCGCTATCATGACTTAAAATCGGCGCGTCGAATTCCGCATAAAATAAATTTAATTACATGAATTTCACAAAAATGTTGCAGAAGATCGTGTAATTAACCGATTTGAATAAACTAAAGTGCATTGTATTCGTCTTGAAAAATGAGCCGGAACGACCCTACCTGATTTTTCGTATCTGTCTTGACTAAGGCGCTATCATGACTTAAAATCGGCGCGTCGAATTCCGCATAAAATAACTTTAATAACATGAATTTCACAAAAATGTTGCAGAAGATCGTGTAATTAACCGATTTGTATAAACTAAAGTGCATTGTATTCGTCTTGAAAAATGAGCCGGAACGACCCTACCTGATTTTTTCGTATCTGTCTTGACTAAGGCGCTATCATGACTTAAAATCGGCGCGTCGAATTCCGCATAAAATAAATTTAATTACATGAATTTCACAAAAATGCTGCAGAGATCGTGTAATTAACCGATTTGAATAAAGCTAAAGTGCATTGTATTCGTCTTGAAAAATGAGCCGGAACGACCCTACCTGATTTTTTCGTATCTGTCTTGACTAAGGCGCTATCATGACTTAAAATCGGCGCGTCGATTCCGCATAAAATAATTTAATTACATGAATTTCACAAAAATGCTGCAGTAAGATCGTGTAATTAACCGATTTGAATAAACTAAAGTGCATTGTATTCGTCTTGAAAATGAGCCGGGAACGACCCTACCTGATTTTTTCGTATCTGTATTGACTAAGGCGCTATCATGACTTAAAATCGGCGCGTCGAATTCCGCATAAATAAATTTAATTACATGAATTTCACAAAAATGTTGCAGAAGATCGTGTAATTAACCGATTTGTAATAAACTAAAGTGCATTGTATTCGTCTTGAAAAATGAGCCGGACGACCCTACCTGATTTTTTCGTATCTGTCTTGACTAAGGCGCTATCATGACTTAAAATCGGCGCGTCGAATTCCGCATAAAATAAATTTAATTACATGAATTTCACAAAAATGTTGCAGTAAGATCGTGTAATTAACCGATTTGAATAAACTAAAGTGCATTGTATTCGTCTTGAAAAATGAGCCGGAACGACCCTACCTGATTTTTTCGTATCTGTCTTGACTAAGGCGCTATCATGACTTAAAATCGGCGCGTCGAATTCCGCATAAAATAAATTTAATTACATGAATTTCACAAAAATGTTGCAGAAGATCGTGTAATTAACCGATTTGAATAAACTAAAGTGCATTGTATTCGTCTTGAAAAATGAGCCGGAACGACCCTACCTGATTTTTTCGTATCTGTCTTGACTAAGGCGCTATCATGACTTAAAATCGGCGCGTCGAATTCCGCATAAAATAAATTTAATTACATGAATTTCACAAAAATGTTGCAGTAGATCGTGTAATTAACCGATTTGATAAACTAAAGTGCATTGTATTCGTCTTGAAAAATGAGCCGGAACGACCCTACCTGATTTTTTCGTATCTGTCTTGACTAAGGCGCTATCATGACTTAAAATCGGCGCGTCGAATTCCGCATAAAATAAATTTAATTACATGAATTTCACAAAAATGTTGCAGTAGATCGTGTAATTAACCGATTTGTATAAACTAAAGTGCATTGTATTCGTCTTGAAAAATGAGCCGGAACGACCTCTACCTGATTTTTTCGTATCTGTCTTGACTAAGGCGCTATCATGACTTAAAATCGGCGCGTCGAATTCCGCATAAAATAAATTTAATTACATGAATTTCACAAAAATGTTGCAGTAGATCGTGTAATTAACCGATTTGAATAAACTAAAGTGCATTGTATTCGTCTTGAAAAATGAGCCGGAACGACCCTACCTGATTTTTTCGTATCTGTCTTGACTAAGGCGCTATCATGACTTAAAATCGGCGCGTCGAATTCCGCATAAAATAAATTTAATTACATGAATTTCACAAAAATGTTGCAGTAAGATCGTGTAATTAACCGATTTGAATAAACTAAAGTGCATTGTATTCGTCTTGAAAAATGAGCCGGAACGACCCTACCTGATTTTTTCGTATCTGTCTTGACTAAGGCGCTATCATGACTTAAAATCGGCGCGTCGAATTCCGCATAAAATAAATTTAATTACATGAATTTCACAAAAATGTTGCAGTAGATCGTGTAATTAACCGATTTGTATAAACTAAAGTGCATTGTATTCGTCTTGAAAAATGAGCCGGAACGACCCTACCTGATTTTTTCGTATCTGTCTTGACTAAGGCGCTATCATGACTTAAAATCGGCGCGTCGAATTCCGCATAAAATAAATTTAATTACATGAATTTCACAAAAATGTTGCAGAAGATCGTGTAATTAACCGATTTGTATAAACTAAAGTGCATTGTATTCGTCTTGAAAAATGAGCCGGAACGACCCTACCTGATTTTTTCGTATCTGTCTTGACTAAGGCGCTATCATGACTTAAAATCGGCGCGTCGAATTCCGCATAAAATAAATTTAATTACATGAATTTCACAAAAATGTTGCAGAAGATCGTGTAATTAACCGATTTGTATAAACTAAAGTGCATTGTATTCGTCTTGAAAAATGAGCCGGAACGACCCTACCTGATTTTTTCGTATCTGTCTTGACTAAGGCGCTATCATGACTTAAAATCGGCGCGTCGAATTCCGCATAAAATAAATTTAATTACATGAATTTCACAAAAATGTTGCAGTAAGATCGTGTAATTAACCGATTTGTAATAAACTAAAGTGCATTGTATTCGTCTTGAAAAATGAGCCGGACGACCCTACCTGATTTTTTCGTATCTGTCTTGACTAAGGCGCTATCATGACTTAAAATCGGCGCGTCGAATTCCGCATAAAATAAATTTAATTACATGAATTTCACAAAATGTTGCAGAAGATCGTGTAATTAACCGATTGTAATAAACTAAAGTGCATTGTATTCGTCTTGAAAAATGAGCCGGAACGACCCTACCTGATTTTTTCGTATCTGTCTTGACTAAGGCGCTATCATGACTTAAAATCGGCGCGTCGAATTCCGCATAAAATAAATTTAATTACATGAATTTCACAAAAATGTTGCAGTAGATCGTGTAATTAACCGATTTGAATAAACTAAAGTGCATTGTATTCGTCTTGAAAATGAGCCGGAACGACCCTACCTGATTTTTTCGTATCTGTCTTGACTAAGGCGCTATCATGACTTAAAATCGGCGCGTCGAATTCCGCATAAAATAACTTTAATTACATGAATTTCACAAAAATGTTGCAGTAGATCGTGTAATTAACCGATTTGAATAAACTAAAGTGCATTGTATTCGTCTTGAAAAATGAGCCGGACGACCCTACCTGATTTTTTCGTATCTGTCTTGACTAAGGCGCTATCATGACTTAAAATCGGCGCGTCGAATTCCGCATAAAATAAATTTAATTACATGAATTTCACAAAAATGCTGCAGAAGATCGTGTAATTAACCGATTTGAATAAACTAAAGTGCATTGTATTCGTCTTGAAAAATGAGCCGGGACGACCCTACCTGATTTTTTCGTATCTGTCTTGACTAAGGCGCTATCATGACTTAAAATCGGCGCGTCGAATTCCGCATAAAATAAATTTAATTACATGAATTTCACAAAAATGTTGCAGAAGATCGTGTAATTAACCGATTTGTAATAAACTAAAGTGCATTGTATTCGTCTTGAAAAATGAGCCGGACGACCCTACCTGATTTTTTCGTATCTGTCTTGACTAAGGCGCGATCATGACTTAAAATCGGCGCGTCGAATTCCGCATAAAATAAATTTAATTACATGAATTTCACAAAAATGTTGCAGAAGATCGTGTAATTAACCGATTTGTATAAACTAAAGTGCATTGTATTCGTCTTGAAAAATGAGCCGGAACGACCCTACCTGATTTTTTCGTATCTGTCTTGACTAAGGCGCTATCATGACTTAAAATCGGCGCGTCGAATTCCGCATAAAATAAATTTAATTACATGAATTTCACAAAAATGTTGCAGTAGATCGTGTAATTAACCGATTTGTATAAACTAAAGTGCATTGTATTCGTCTTGAAAAATGAGCCGAAACGACCCTACCTGATTTTTTCGTATCTGTCTTGACTAAGGCGCTATCATGACTTAAAATCGGCGCGTCGAATTCCGCATAAAATAAATTTAATTACATGAATTTCACAAAAATGCTGCAGTAAGATCGTGTAATTAACCGATTTGTAATAAACTAAAGTGCATTGTATTCGTCTTGAAAAATGAGCCGGAACGACCCTACCTGATTTTTTCGTATCTGTCTTGACTAAGGCGCTATCATGACTTAAAATCGGCGCGTCGAATTCCGCATAAAATAAATTTAATTACATGAATTTCACAAAAATGCTGCAGAAGATCGTGTAATTAACCGATTTAAATAAACTAAAGTGCATTGTATTCGTCTTGAAAAATGAGCCGGAACGACCCTACCTGATTTTTTCGTATCTGTCTTGACTAAGGCGCTATCATGACTTAAAATCGGCGCGTCGAATTCCGCATAAAATAAATTTAATTACATGAATTTCACAAAAATGTTGCAGTAGATCGTGTAATTAACCGATTTGTATAAACTAAAGTGCATTGTATTCGTCTTGAAAAATGAGCCGGAACGACCCTACCTGATTTTTTCGTATCTGTCTTGACTAAGGCGCTATCATGACTTAAAATCGGCGCGTCGAATTCCGCATAAAATAAATTTAATTACATGAATTTCACAAAAATGTTGCAGTAAGATCGTGTAATTAACCGATTTGTATAAACTAAAGTGCATTGTATTCGTCTTGAAAAATGAGCCGGAACGACCCTACCTGATTTTTTCGTATCTGTCTTGACTAAGGCGCTATCATGACTTAAAATCGGCGCGTCGAATTCCGCATAAAATAAATTTAATTACATGAATTTCACAAAAATGTTGCAGTAGATCGTGTAATTAACCGATTTGTATAAACTAAAGTGCATTGTATTCGTCTTGAAAAATGAGCCGGAACGACCCTACCTGATTTTTTCGTATCTGTCTTGACTAAGGCGCTATCATGACTTAAAATCGGCGCGTCGAATTCCGCATAAAATAAATTTAATTACATGAATTTCACAAAAATGTTGCAGAAGATCGTGTAATTAACCGATTTGTATAAACTAAAGTGCATTGTATTCGTCTTGAAAAATGAGCCGGAACGACTCTACCTGATTTTTTCGTATCTGTCTTGACTAAGGCGCTATCATGACTTAAAATCGGCGCGTCGAATTCCGCATAAAATAAATTTAATTACATGAATTTCACAAAAATGTTGCAGTAGATCGTGTAATTAACCGATTTGAATAAAGTAAAGTGCATTGTATTCGTCTTGAAAAATGAGCCGGAACGACTCTACCTGATTTTTTCGTATCTGTCTTGACTAAGGCGCTATCATGACTTAAAATCGGCGCGTCGAATTCCGCATAAATAAATTTAATTACATGAATTTCACAAAAATGCTGAAGAAGATCGTGTAATTAACCGATTTAAATAAACTAAAGTGCATTGTATTCGTCTTGAAAAATGAGCCGGAACGACCCTACCTGATTTTTTCGTATCTGTCTTGACTAAGGCGCTATCATGACTTAAAATCGGCGCGTCGAATTCCGCATAAAATAAATTTAATTACATGAATTTCACAAAAATGTTGCAGAAGATCGTGTAATTAACCGATTTGAATAAACTAAAGTGCATTGTATTCGTCTTGAAAAATGAGCCGGAACGACCCTACCTGATTTTTTCGTATCTGTCTTGACTAAGGCGCTATCATGACTTAAAATCGGCGCGTCGAATTCCGCATAAAATAAATTTAATTACATGAATTTCACAAAAATGTTGCAGTAGATCGTGTAATTAACCGATTTGAATAAACTAAAGTGCATTGTATTCGTCTTGAAAATGAGCCGGGACGACCCTACCTGATTTTTTCGTATCTGTCTTGACTAAGGCGCTATCATGACTTAAAATCGGCGCGTCGAATTCCGCATAAAATAAATTTAATTACATGAATTTCACAAAAATGCTTGCAGTAAGATCGTGTAATTAACCGATTTGTATAAACTAAAGTGCATTGTATTCGTCTTGAAAAATGAGCCGGAACGACCCTACCTGATTTTTTCGTATCTGTCTTGACTAAGGCGCTATCATGACTTAAAATCGGCGCGTCGAATTCCGCATAAAATAAATTTAATTACATGAATTTCACAAAAATGTTGCAGTAGATCGTGTAATTAACCGATTTGAATAAACTAAAGTGCATTGTATTCGTCTTGAAAAATGAGCCGGAACGACCCTACCTGATTTTTTCGTATCTGTCTTGACTAAGGCGCTATCATGACTTAAAATCGGCGCGTCGAATTCCGCATAAAATAAATTTAATTACATGAATTTCACAAAAATGTTGCAGTAGATCGTGTAATTAACCGATTTGAATAAACTAAAGTGCATTGTATTCGTCTTGAAAAATGAGCCGGAACGACCCTACCTGATTTTTTCGTATCTGTCTTGACTAAGGCGCTATCATGACTTAAAATCGGCGCGTCGAATTCCGCATAATTAAATTTAATTACATGAATTTCACAAAAATGTTGCAGTAGATCGTGTAATTAACCGATTTGAATAAACTAAAGTGCATTGTATTCGTCTTGAAAAATGAGCCGGAACGACCCTACCTGATTTTTTCGTATCTGTCTTGACTAAGGCGCTATCATGACTTAAAATCGGCGCGTCGAATTCCGCATAAAATAAATTTAATTACATGAATTTCACAAAAATGTTGCAGAAGATCGTGTAATTAACCGATTTGTATAAACTAAAGTGCATTGTATTCGTCTTGAAAAATGAGCCGGAACGACTCTACCTGATTTTTTCGTATCTGTCTTGACTAAGGCGCTATCATGACTTAAAATCGGCGCGTCGAATTCCGCATAAAATAAATTTAATTACATGAATTTCACAAAAATGTTGCAGTAGATCGTGTAATTAACCGATTTGTAATAAACTAAAGTGCATTGTATTCGTCTTGAAAAATGAGCCGGACGACCCTACCTGATTTTTGTCGTATCTGTAGTGACTAAGGCGCTATAATGACTTAAAATCGGCGCGTCGAATTCCGCATAAAGTAACTTTAATTACATGAATTTCACAAAATGCTATGCAGAGATCGTGTAATTAACCGATTTGAATAAATTAAAGTGCATTGTATTCGTCTTGAAAAATGAGCCGGGACGACCCTACTTGATTTTTTCGATCTGTCTTGACTAAGGCGCCATCATGACTTAAAATCGGCGCGTCGAATTACGCATAAAATAAATTTAATACATGAATTTCACAAAAATGCTGGAGAAGATCGTGTAATCAACCGATTTGAGTAAACTAAAGTGCATTGTCTTCGTCTTGAAAAATGAGCCGGACGACCCTACCTGATTTCTTCGTTTCTGTAGTGACTAAGGCGCTATTATGACTTAAAATCGGCTCGTCGATTTCCGCATAAAATAAATTTAATTGCATGAATTTCACAAAAATGTTGCAGTAGATCGTGTAATTAACCGATTTGAATAAACTAAAGTGCATTGTATTCGTCTTGAAAAATGAGCCGGGACGACCCTACCTGATTTTTTCGTATCTGTCTTGACTAAGGCGCTATACATGACTTAAAATCGGCGCGTCGAATTCCGCATAAATAACTTTAATTACATGAATTTCACAAAATGCTGCAGGAGATCGTGTAATTATCCGATTTGTATAAACTAAAGTGCATTGTATTCGTCTTGAAAAATGAGCCGGAACGACCCTACCTGATTTTTTCGTATCTGTCTTGACTAAGGCGCTATCATGACTTAAAATCGGCGCGTCGAATTCCGCATAAAATAAATTTAATTACATGAATTTCACAAAAATGTTGCAGTAGATCGTGTAATTAACCGATTTGAATAAACTAAAGTGCATTGTATTCGTCTTGAAAAATGAGCCGGAACGACCCTACCTGATTTTTTCGTATCTGTCTTGACTAAGGCGCTATCATGACTTAAAATCGGCGCGTCGAATTCCGCATAAAATAAATTTAATTACATGAATTTCACAAAAATGTTGCAGAAGATCGTGTAATTAACCGATTTGTAATAAACTAAAGTGCATTGTATTCGTCTTGAAAAATGAGCCGGAACGACCCTACCTGATTTTTTCGTATCTGTCTTGACTAAGGCGCTATCATGACTTAAAATCGGCGCGTCGAATTCCGCATAAAATAAATTTAATTACATGAATTTCACAAAAATGTTGCAGTAAGATCGTGTAATTAACCGATTTGAATAAACTAAAGTGCATTGTATTCGTCTTGAAAAATGAGCCGGGACGACCCTACCTGATTTTTTCGTATCTGTCTTGACTAAGGCGCTATCATGACTTAAAATCGGCGCGTCGAATTCCGCATAAAATAAATTTAATACATGAATTTCACAAAAATGCTTGCAGTAGATCGTGTAATTAACCGATTTGAATAAACTAAAGTGCATTGTATTCGTCTTGAAAAATGAGCCGGAACGACCTCTACCTGATTTTTTCGTATCTGTCTTGACTAAGGCGCTATCATGACTTAAAATCGGCGCGTCGAATTCCGCATAAAATAAATTTAATTACATGAATTTCACAAAAATGTTGCAGTAGATCGTGTAATTAACCGATTTGAATAAACTAAAGTGCATTGTATTCGTCTTGAAAAATGAGCCGGAACGACCCTACCTGATTTTTTCGTATCTGTCTTGACTAAGGCGCTATCATGACTTAAAATCGGCGCGTCGAATTCCGCATAAAATAAATTTAATTACATGAATTTCACAAAAATGCTAAAGAAGATCGTGTAATTAACCGATTTAAATAAACTAAAGTGCATTGTATTCGTCTTGAAAAATGAGCCGGAACGACCCTACCTGATTTTTTCGTATCTGTCTTGACTAAGGCGCTATCATGACTTAAAATCGGCGCGTCGAATTCCGCATAAAATAAATTTAATTACATGAATTTCACAAAAATGTTGCAGTAGATCGTGTAATTAACCGATTTGAATAAACTAAAGTGCATTGTATTCGTCTTGAAAAATGAGCCGGAACGACTCTACCTGATTTTTTCGTATCTGTCTTGACTAAGGCGCTATCATGACTTAAAATCGGCGCGTCGAATTCCGCATAAAATAAATTTAATTACATGAATTTCACAAAAATGTTGCAGTAGATCGTGTAATTAACCGATTTGTATAAACTAAAGTGCATTGTATTCGTCTTGAAAAATGAGCCGGAACGACCCTACCTGATTTTTTCGTATCTGTCTTGACTAAGGCGCTATCATGACTTAAAATCGGCGCGTCGAATTCCGCATAAAATAAATTTAATTACATGAATTTCACAAAAATGTTGCAGTAGATCGTGTAATTAACCGATTTGTATAAACTAAAGTGCATTGTATTCGTCTTGAAAAATGAGCCGGAACGACCCTACCTGATTTTTTCGTATCTGTCTTGACTAAGGCGCTATCATGACTTAAAATCGGCGCGTCGAATTCCGCATAAAATAAATTTAATTACATGAATTTCACAAAAATGCTGCAGAAGATCGTGTAATTAACCGATTTGTATAAACTAAAGTGCATTGTATTCGTCTTGAAAAATGAGCCGGAACGACCCTACCTGATTTTTTCGTATCTGTCTTGACTAAGGCGCTATCATGACTTAAAATCGGCGCGTCGAATTCCGCATAAAATAAATTAATTACATGAATTTCACAAAAATGTTGCAGTAGATCGTGTAATTAACCGATTTGATAAACTAAAGTGCATTGTATTCGTCTTGAAAAATGAGCCGGAACGACTCTACCTGATTTTTTCGTATCTGTCTTGACTAAGGCGCTATCATGACTTAAAATCGGCGCGTCGAATTCCGCATAAAATAAATTTAATTACATGAATTTCACAAAAATGTTGCAGTAGATCGTGTAATTAACCGATTTGAATAAACTAAAGTGCATTGTATTCGTCTTGAAAAATGAGCCGGGACGACCCTACCTGATTTTTTCGTATCTGTCTTGACTAAGGCGCTATCATGACTTAAAATCGGCGCGTCGAATTCCGCATAAAATAACTTTAATTACATGAATTTCACAAAAATGTTGCAGTAGATCGTGTAATTAACCGATTTGTATAAACTAAAGTGCATTGTATTCGTCTTGAAAAATGAGCCGGAACGACCCTACCTGATTTTTTCGTATCTGTCTTGACTAAGGCGCTATCATGACTTAAAATCGGCGCGTCGAATTCCGCATAAAATAAATATAATTACATGAATTTCACAAAAATGTTGCAGTAAGATCGTGTAATTAACCGATTTGAATAAACTAAAGTGCATTGTATTCGTCTTGAAAAATGAGCCGGAACGACCCTACCTGATTTTTTCGTATCTGTCTTGACTAAGGCGCTATCATGACTTAAAATCGGCGCGTCGAATTCCGCATAAAATAAATTTAATTACATGAATTTCACAAAAATGCTAAAGAAGATCGTGTAATTAACCGATTTAAATAAACTAAAGTGCATTGTATTCGTCTTGAAAAATGAGCCGGAACGACCCTACCTGATTTTTTCGTATCTGTCTTGACTAAGGCGCTATCATGACTTAAAATCGGCGCGTCGAATTCCGCATAAAATAAACTTTAATTACATGAATTTCACAAAAATGCTGCAGTAGAGATCGTGTAATTAACCGATTTGAATAAACTAAAGTGCATTGTATTCGTCTTGAAAAATGAGCCGGAACGACCTACCTGATTTTTTCGTATCTGTCTTGACTAAGGCGCTATCATGACTTAAAATCGGCGCGTCGAATTCCGCATAAAATAAATTTAATTACATGAATTTCACAAAAATGTTGCAGTAGATCGTGTAATTAACCGATTTGTATAAACTAAAGTGCATTGTATTCGTCTTGAAAATGAGCCGGAACGACTCTACCTGATTTTTTCGTATCTGTCTTGACTAAGGCGCTATCATGACTTAAAATCGGCGCGTCGAATTCCGCATAAAATAAATTTAATAACATGAATTTCACAAAAATGTTGCAGAAGATCGTGTTATTAACCGATTTGTATAAACTAAAGTGCATTGTCTTCGTCTTGAAAAATGAGCCGGAACGACCTCTACCTGATTTTTCGTATCTGTCTTGACTAAGGCGCTATCATGACTTAAATCGGCGCGTCGAATTCCGCATAAAATAACTTTAATTACATGAATTTCACAAAAATGCTTGCAGAAGATCGTGTAATTAACCGATTTGAATAAACTAAAGTGCATTGTATTCGTCTTGAAAAATGAGCCGGAACGACCCTACCTGATTTTTTCGTATCTGTCTTGACTAAGGCGCTATCATGACTTAAAATCGGCGCGTCGAATTCCGCATAAAATAAATTTAATTACATGAATTTCACAAAAATGCTTGCAGAAGATCGTGTAATTAACCGATTTGATATAAACTAAAGTGCATTGTATTCGTCTTGAAAAATGAGCCGGAACGACCCTACCTGATTTTTTCGTATCTGTCTTGACTAAGGCGCTATCATGACTTAAAATCGGCGCGTCGAATTTCCGCATAAAATAAATTTAATTACATGAATTTCACAAAAATGTTGCAGAAGATCGTGTAATTAACCGATTTGTATAAACTAAAGTGCATTGTATTCGTCTTGAAAAATGAGCCGGAACGACTCCTACCTGATTTTTTCGTATCTGTCTTGACTAAGGCGCTATCATGACTTAAAATCGGCGCGTCGAATTCCGCATAAAATAAATTTAATTACATGAATTTCACAAAAATGTTGCAGTAGATCGTGTAATTAACCGATTTGAATAAAGTAAAGTGCATTGTATTCGTCTTGAAAAATGAGCCGGACGACCCTACCTGATTTTTTCGTATCTGTCTTGACTAAGGCGCTATCATGACTTAAAATCGGCGCGTCGAATTCCGCATAAAATAAATTTAATTACATGAATTTCACAAAAATGCTGAAGAAGATCGTGTAATTAACCGATTTAAATAAACTAAAGTGCATTGTATTCGTCTTGAAAAATGAGCCGGAACGACCCTACCTGATTTTTTCGTATCTGTCGTGACTAAGGCGCTAACATGACTTAAAATCGGCTCGTCGAATTCCGCATAAAATAAACTTAATTACATGAATTTCACAAAAATGTTGCAGTAGATCGTGTAATTAACCGATTTGTAATAAACTAAAGTGCATTGTATTCGTCTTGAAAAATGAGCCGGGACGACCCTACCTGATTTTTTCGTATCTGTCTTGACTAAGGCGCTAATCATGACTTAAAATCGGCGCGTCGAATTCCGCATAAAATAAATTTAATTACATGAATTTCACAAAAATGCTGCAGAGATCGTGTAATTAACCGATTTGTAATAAACTAAAGTGCATTGTATTCGTCTTGAAAATGAGCCGGAACGACCCTACCTGATTTTTTCGTATCTGTCTTGACTAAGGCGCTATCATGACTTAAAATCGGCGCGTCGAATTCCGCATAAAATAAATTAATTACATGAATTTCACAAAAATGTTGCAGTAGATCGTGTAATTAACCGATTTGAATAAACGTAAAGTGCATTGTATTCGTCTTGAAAAATGAGCCGGAACGACTCTACCTGATTTTTTCGTATCTGTCTTGACTAAGGCGCTATCATGACTTAAAATCGGCGCGTCGAATTCCGCATAAAATAACTTTAATTACATGAATTTCACAAAAATGCTTGCAGAAGATCGTGTAATTAACCGATTTGAATAAACTAAAGTGCATTGTATTCGTCTTGAAAAATGAGCCGGGACGACCCTACCTGATTTTTTCGTATCTGTCTTGACTAAGGCGCTATCATGACTTAAAATCGGCGCGTCGAATTCCGCATAAAATAAATTTAATTACATGAATTTCACAAAAATGCTGCAGAAGATCGTGTAATTAACCGATTTGTATAAACTAAAGTGCATTGTATTCGTCTTGAAAAATGAGCCGGAACGACCCTACCTGATTTTTTCGTATCTGTCTTGACTAAGGCGCTATCATGACTTAAAATCGGCGCGTCGAATTCCGCATAAAATAAATTTAATTACATGAATTTCACAAAAATGTTGCAGTAGATCGTGTAATTAACCGATTTGAATAAACTAAAGTGCATTGTATTCGTCTTGAAAAATGAGCCGGGACGACCCTACCTGATTTTTTCGTATCTGTCTTGACTAAGGCGCTATCATGACTTAAAATCGGCGCGTCGAATTCCGCATAAAATAACTTTAATAACATGAATTTCACAAAAATGTTGCAGAAGATCGTGTAATTATCCGATTTGTATAAACTAAAGTGCATTGTATTCGTCTTGAAAAATGAGCCGAAACGACCCTACCTGATTTTTTCGTATCTGTCTTAACTAAGGCGCTATCATGACTTAAAATCGGCGCGTCGAATTCCGCATAAAATAAATTTAATTACATGAATTTCACAAAAATGTTGCAGTAGATCGTGTAATTAACCGATTTGAATAAAGTAAAGTGCATTGCATTCGTCTTGAAAAATGAGCCGGGACGACCCTACCTGATTTTTTTGTATCTGTAGTGACTAAGGCGCTAACATGACTTAAAGTCGGCTCGTCGAATTCCGCATAAAATAAATTTAATTACATGAATTTCACAAAAATGCTAAAGAAGATCGTGTAATTAACCGATTTAAATAAACTAAAGTGCATTGTATTCGTCTTGAAAAATGAGCCGGGACGCCCCTACCTGATTTTTTTGTATCTGTAGTGACTAAGGCGCTACATGACTTAAAATCGGCTCGTCGAATTCCGCATAAAATAAACTTAATTACATGAATTTCACAAAAGTGTTGCAGTAGATCGTGTAATTAACCGATTTGAATAAACTAAAGTGCATTGTATTCGTCTTGAAAAATGAGCCGGAACGACCCTACCTGATTTTTTCGTATCTGTCTTGACTAAGGCGCTATCATGACTTAAAATCGGCGCGTCGAATTCCGCATAAATAACTTTATTACATAATTTCACAAAAATGTTGCAGTAGAATCGTGTAATTAACCGAATTTGAATAAATAAAGTGCATTGTATTCGTCTTGAAAAATGAGCCGGACGACCCTACCTGATTTTTTCGTATCTGTCTTGACTAAGGCGCTATCATGACTTAAAATCGGAGCGTCGAATTTCGCATCAAATAAATTTAATACATGAATTTCACAAAAATGCTGCAGAAGATCGTGTAATTAACCTATTTGAATAAATTAAAGTGCATTGTCTTCGTCTTGAAAAATGAGCCGGGACGACCCTACCTGATTTTTTCGTATCTGTAGTGACTAAGGCGCTATCATGACTTAAAATCGGCGCGTCGAATTCCGCATAAAGTAACTTTTATTACATAAACTTCACAAAAATGCTATAGAAGATCGTGTAATTAACCGATTTGAATAAACTAAAGTGCATTGTATTCGTCTTGAAAAATGAGCCGGGACGACCCTACCTGATTTTTTCGTATCTGTCTTGACTAAGGCGCTATCATGACTTAAAATCGGCGCGTCGAATTCCGCATAAAATAAATTTAATACATGAATTTCACAAAAATGCTGGAGAAGATCGTGTAATCAACCGATTTGAGTAAACTAAAGTGCATTGTCTTCGTCTTGAAAAATGAGCCGGAACGACCCTACCTGATTTCTTCGTATCTGTAGTGACTAAGGCGCTATTATGACTTAAAATCGGCTCGTCGATTCCGCATAAATAAATTTAATTACATGAATTTCACAAAAATGTTGCAGTAGATCGTGTAATTAACCGATTTGAATAAACTAAAGTGCATTGTATTCGTCTTGAAAATGAGCCGGACGACCCTACCTGATTTTTTCGTATCTGTCTTGACTAAGGCGCTATCATGACTTAAAATCGGCGCGTCGAATTCCGCATAAATAACTTTAATACATGAATTTCACAAAATGCTGCAGAAGATCGTGTAATTAACCGATTTGAATAAACTAAAGTGCATTGTATTCGTCTTGAAAAATGAGCCGGGACGACCCTACCTGATTTTTTTCGTATCTGTCTTGACTAAGGCGCTATCATGACTTAAATCGGCGCGTCGAATTCCGCATAAATAAATTTAATTACATGAATTTCACAAAAATGCTAAGAAGATCGTGTAATTAACCGATTTGAATAAACTAAAGTGCATTGTCTTCGTCTTGAAAATGAGCCGGGACGACCCTACCTGATTTTTTCGTATCTGTCTTGACTAAGGCGCTATCATGACTTAAAATCGGCGCGTCGAATTCCGCATAAAATAAATTAATTACATGAATTTCACAAAAATGCTGCAGAAGATCGTGTAATTAACCGATTTGAATAAACTAAAGTGCATTGTATTCGTCTTGAAAAATGAGCCGGACGACCCTACCTGATTTTTTCGTATCTGTCTTGACTAAGGCGCTATCATGACTTAAAATCGGCGCGTCGAATTCCGCATAAAATAAATTTAATTACATGAATTTCACAAAAATGTTGCAGTAGATCGTGTAATTAACCGATTTGAATAAACTAAAGTGCATTGTATTCGTCTTGAAAATGAGCCGGGAACGACCCTACCTGATTTTTTCGTATCTGTCTTGACTAAGGCGCTATCATGACTTAAAATCGGCGCGTCGAATTCCGCATAAATAAATTTAATTACATGAATTTCACAAAAATGCTAAAGAAGATCGTGTAATTAACCGATTTAAATAAACTAAAGTGCATTGTATTCGTCTTGAAAAATGAGCCGGAACGACCCTACCTGATTTTTTCGTATCTGTCTTGACTAAGGCGCTATCATGACTTAAAATCGGCGCGTCGAATTCCGCATAAAATAAATTTAATTACATGAATTTCACAAAAATGCTTGCAGAAGATCGTGTAATTAACCGATTGTAATAAACTAAAGTGCATTGTATTCGTCTTGAAAAATGAGCCGGAACGACCCTACCTGATTTTTTTCGTATCTGTCTTGACTAAGGCGCTATCATGACTTAAAATCGGCGCGTCGAATTCCGCATAAAATAAATTTAATTACATGAATTTCACAAAATGTTGCAGAGATCGTGTAATTAACCGATTTGTATAAACTAAAGTGCATTGTCTTCGTCTTGAAAAATGAGCCGGAACGACTCTACCTGATTTTTTCGTATCTGTCTTGACTAAGGCGCTATCATGACTTAAAATCGGCGCGTCGAATTCCGCATAAAATAAATTTAATTACATGAATTTCACAAAATGTTGCAGTAAGATCGTGTAATTAACCGATTTGTATAAACTAAAGTGCATTGTATTCGTCTTGAAAAATGAGCCGGAACGACCTCTACCTGATTTTTTCGTATCTGTCTTGACTAAGGCGCTATCATGACTTAAAATCGGCGCGTCGAATTTCCGCATAAAATAAATTTAATTACATGAATTTCACAAAAATGCTGCAGAAGATCGTGTAATTAACCGATTTGAATAAACTAAAGTGCATTGTCTTCGTCTTGAAAAATGAGCCGGGACGACCCTACCTGATTTTTTCGTATCTGTCTTGACTCAGTCGCTATCATGATCTTAAAAGCGCTCGTCGAATTCCGCATAATATAACGTTAATACATGAAATTTCACAAAAAGTTGCAGTAGATGTATAATTAAACGATTGCTAAACTAAAGGCATTGTTTGTCTGAAAAATGAGACGGGACGACCCTACCTGATTTTTCAGTATCTGTCTTGGAATAAGCGCTATCATGACTTAAAATCGGCGCGTGAATCCCGCATAAGTAACTTTATTCATAACTTCACAAAAAATGCATAGAATATCGTGTAATAACCCAATTGATAAATTAAAAGTGCATTGTATTCGTCTTGAAAAATGAGGCCGGGGACGCCCTACTTGATTTTTCGTACTGTCTTGACTAAGGCGCTATCATGGACTTAAAATCGGCGCGTCGAATTCCGCATAAAATAACTTTAATACCTGAATTTCACAAAATGCTGCAGAAGATCGTGTAATTAACCGATTTGAATAACTAAAGTGCATTGTCTTCGTCTTGAAAAATGAGCCGGAACGACCCTACCTGATTTTTTTCGTATCTGTCTTGACTAAGGCGCTATCATGACTTAAAATCGGCTGCGTCGAATTCCGCATAAAATAAATTAATTACATGAATTTCACAAAAATGCTGCAGTAGATCGTGTAATTAACCGATTTGAATAAACTAAAGTGCATTGTATTCGTCTTGAAAAATGAGCCGAACGACCCTACCTGATATTTTTCGTATCTGTAGTGACTTAAGGCGCTAAATGACTTAAAATCGGCCGCGTCGAATTCCGCATAATTAAATTTAATTACATGAATTTCACAATAATGTTGCACAGAGATCGTGTAATTAACCGATTTGAATAAACTAAAGTGCATTGTATTTGTCTTGATAAATGAGCAGGCACGACCCTACCTGATTTTTTCGTAACTGTGGTGACTAAAGCGCTAACATGACTTAAAATCGGCGCGTCGAATTCCGCATAATATACATTTAATTACATGAATTTCACAAAAATGCTGCAGAAGATCGTGTAATTAACCGATTTGAATAAACTAAAGTGCATTGTATTCGTCTTGAAATATGAGCCGGGATGACCCTACCTGATTTTTTCGTATCTGTCTTGACTAAGGCCATAAAATGACTTAAAATCGGCGCGTCGAATTCCGCATAAAGTAACTTTTATTACATAAATTTCACAAACATGCTAAAGAATATCGTGTATTTAACCGATTTGAATAAATTAAAGTGCATTGTATTCGTCTTGGAAAATTAGCCGAGACGACCCTACCTGATTTTTTCGTTTCTGTCTTGACAATGTCGCTATCATGACTTAAAATCGGTGCGTCGACTTCCGCATAAAACATATTTAATACATGAATTTCACAAAAATGCTGCAGAGATCGTGTAATAACCAATGTGAATAAACTAAATGCATTGTATGCGTCTGGAAAAATGAGCCGGAACGACCCTACCTGATATTTTTGTATCTGTAGTGACTAAGGCGCTAACATGACTTAAAATCGGCTCGTCGAATTCCGCATAAAATAAATTTAATTGCATGAATTTCACAAAAATGTTGCAGTAGATCGTGTAATTAACCGATTTGAATAAACTAAAGTGCATTGTATCGTCTGAAAATGAGCCGGGACGACGCCTACCTGATTTTTTCGTATCTGTATGACTTAAGCGCTATTATGACTTAAAATGGCGCGTCGAATTCCGCATAAAATAACTTTAATTACATGAATTTCACAAAAATGCTGCGAAGAATCGTGTAATTAACCGATTTGAATAAATAAAGTGCATTGTATTCGTCTTGAAATGAGCCGGGACGACCCTACCTGATTTTTTGTATCTGTAGTGACTAAGGCGCTAACTGACTTAAAATCGGCGCGTCGAATTTCCGCATAAAATAAATTTAATTACATGAATTTCACAAAAATGTGCAGAATCGTGTAATTAACCGATTTGAATAAACTAAAGTGCATTGTATTCGTCTTGGAAAATGACCGGACGACCCTACCTGATATTTTGTATCTGTAGTGACTAAGGCGCTAATGACTTAAAATCGGCTCGTCGAATTCCGCATAAAATAAATTTAATTACATGAATTTCACAAAAATGTTGCAGTACGGTGTAGCACCACTCACTGCAAATGCAGGATCGGCCTGCAGTCGAAACGCACACACAAACGCACGACAAATCACGGCACGGCGAAGCTGAACACGGGACGCGGGGGGATCACACCTGTCACGTCAGAAGGTGGCTATCACTCTCTACAGTGCGCGCGAATCTCCCCCTTACCTCTCTAATGAGGTGCGTGCGCGAATCTTTCGCGCGCGAAGTTGATCCCGCCCGTGTAGCTACGACGAACCGAGCCGA